>CAUDMG010001019.1:677500-690101 GCA_958450375.1 Homarus gammarus
TGTATGTATCTGTGTGTGTGTGCGTGTGTGTATGTATCTGTGTGTATGTGCGTGCGTGAATGTCTTTGTGTAAGTTTGTATGTATGTATCTGTGTGTATGTGCGTGTGTGTATGTATCTGTGTGTATGTGCGTGTGTGTATGTATGTGTGTGTGTGTCCACCATTAGATACTTTCACTTTCCTTGTGGTGTTTTTAGTAAATGGCGATTCGTGTCAGTCTGATGGCACAGTTGTGGGTTACCTGCTATCATAGGGCGTGTCACCCCTCGTTTACCACAGGTCATTTACTCGTTGAACGTATGGTACACCTCGTTGAACGCATGGTACACCTCGTTGAACGTATGGTACACCTCGTTGAACGTATGGTACACCTCGTTGAACGTATGGTACACCTCGTTGAACGTATGGTACACTCGTTGAACGTATGGTACACCTCGTTGAACGTATGGTACACTCGTTGAACGTATGGTACACTCGTTGAACGTATGGTACACCTCGTTGAACGTATGGTACACCTCGTTGAACGCATGGTACACCTCGTTGAACGTATGGTACACTCGTTGAACGTATGGTACACCTCGTTGAACGTATGGTACACCTCGTTGAACGTATGGTACACCTCGTTGAACGTATGGTACACCTTGTTGAACGTATGGTACACCTCGTTGAACGTATGGTACACCTCGTTGAACGTATATTGAATATCGTTAAGTACGTTTTTTTAGACTATCACAGGTGGAAGATTTCGTTGACGGGGAGAGAGAGGGAGAGAGAGAGAGAGAGAGAGAGAGAGAGAGAGAGAGAGAGAGAGAGTAAATCCCCTTCCTCCACTTAAGTTCACGATACAAAACATAATGACCACTTTAAGAATAATTACAGGGCCCTTGAGGTGTGTATGTGTGTATGTGTGTGTACAGTATGTGCTTGTTAATCTGCATATGAGTGTGTGTCAATGTTATGTGTGTAAGTGTCCTCTATATGTGTATCTGTGTATGTGTATCTATGTCTATGTATACTACCACACACACAAACACACAAACATTATGAAGGTCTTTGATTAAGTAATATATCAGGAGCTATTGAAGAGTGAGAACAAGTGACTCGTTGCAAGCTCAATATGCAACACATTCTCAACAATATAACGCTTGGTGAATGCAATATAGCTGTGCAAGATGAGTGGTATAAGGTAATGCTTGAGTTTTTAAGTTTATTGTGATTTTTAGATGTGGTAAGTATACATTGCTTTTAAAATTTATATAGATATACATTGCTTTTAAATTACAATATATATAGCTGTTTATTATTTATAGTAAGTCAGCTGATTAATGTTTACAGTACGTCAGCTGATTAATGTTTACAGTACGTCAGCTGATTAATGTTTACAAGTAGTCAGCTGATCAATGTTTACAGTACGCCAGCTGACGTAACGTCTACCCGCCGTAAGCTGTTTACAACACCGTGGTCCACATTTCGTTGTTTCAGTAAGATGTAGCGAAGTTTACAAGCCAATCCTGCTCTGAGATTTCAACACAGATTTCCTTGACACAACAGACAGGCAGACAGACAGACAGACATACAGACAGACATACAGACTGTCTTTTATGTTGGGTGAATGTTTTTAGACGGACTTATACAAAGATACCATGAAGCTTACAGACACGTGACTGATATCTTAGAGAATGAGATGTACACACGCACACACGCACACACACGCACACACAGACTATACATAGATTAAATGAGAGAGAGAGAGAGAGAGAGAGAGAGAGAGAGAGAGAGAGAGAGAGAGAGAGAGATCCTACCTGGTCAAGACGTAAGCCAGAATCACCTCAACGAATGCCATTCTTACCTGCAAAAAAAAGACAAAATAAATTAATAATAATAATAATAATAATAAGGTAAAGTAAAGTAAGGTAAGGTTAGGTTAGGTAAGGTTAGGTTAGGTTAGGTAAGGTTAGGTTAGGTAAGGTTAGGTAAGGTTCCACTCAGGTGTATAATGAGTTACGGTAAAAATATGTCCTTGATATATTTAATTTAATTTCTTAGGTGCTTTGTGTGAGCCGGTACCAAAGTTAGGTTAGGTTCTGTCTGTCTGTCTGTCTGTCTGTCTGTCTGTCTGTCTCTATGTCTGTCTGTCTGTCTGTCTCGCTCTCTCTCTAATTCTCTCGTATATAACACATTCTCTCTACGAAATTTTTTCTCTCTCTCTTTCTCTTATTATCGTTCACCTCTCTCTCTCCCTCTCGTTCGCTCCCTTCTTATTACGTTCACACCTCTCCTCTCTCCCTCTCACTACTCTCTCTCTACGCTCGCCTCTCACCTGAGCCACAACGGAACAGGAAATCACGTCCAATTGAGAAATAAATTCGTTCAAAACTGGATACTAACACCAACTGTCCTTCGGGATAACAGTTAACAGTTAGTTCCCTGTGTCCCCTGTTTAGACTGTGTTAAGTTCAATAATGGCACTAAGTTGAACAAACACACTTTAGACTGTACTAAGTTGAACAAACACATTTTAGACTGTACTAAGTTGAACAAACACATTTTAGACTGTACTAAGTTGAACAAACACATTTTAGACTGTACTAAGTTGAACAAACACATTTTAGACTGTACTAAGTTGAACAAACACATTTTAGACTGTACTAAGTTGAACAAACACATTTTAGACTGTACTAAGTTGAACAAACACACTTTAGACTGTACTAAATTGAACAAACACACTTTAGACTGTTATGTAATAAGTATAAAATAGCTTCATTGCTCACACACACAGGTAAGAGCTATTTAAGGCTATATTAGGTAAACTATGGCCTAGGGGTATAGTTCATGCCTTGGATCTGTTACATATTGTTAAGTATGAAAATTATTTAATGGTCTATTTTATGTGTGGTAATATATTTAGAATTGGGGTTAAGTGTGGGGGGGGGTGGGGGGTTGTGTGTGGGGGGGGGGGGGGTGTGTGTGGGGGGGGGGGGGTTGTGTGTGGGGGGTGGGGGGTTGTGTGTGGGGTGGGGGGTTGGGTGTGGGGTGGGGGTTGTGTGGGGGGGTGGGGGGTTGTGTGTGGGGGGTGGGGGGTTGTGTGGGGGGTGGGGGGTTGTGTGTGTGTGTGTGTGTGTGTGTGTAAAGGAATTGAGGTTGTGATGTTGGTTGTTTCATAATAATGGTAACACACACACACACACACACACACACACACACACACACACACACACACACACACACACACAGACGAGTGACCTTAATGTGGAGCAAAATAAATGAAGTCCTTGTAGAGTATTGACGCCATATTGATTATTACCAGTTTTTAGCGAGTTTCTCTCTCTTTCTCTCTTTCTCTCTCTCGCTCTCTCTCTCTTTGTCTCTCTCTCTCTCTCTCTCTCTCTCTCTCTCTCTCTCTCTCTCTCTCATAAGAAAAATAATAAATTTTTATACTGAAAAAAAAAATGAAAGGAAATTATTGAAGGAATGAAAAGCGGAAAATTGTAACTGTTTAATGTGGGTGACCTCTAACGGGGGGGGGGGGGGGAGTGGGAGAAAGACAGGGTGGGAAGAGAAGGGGGTGATTGGGAAGTGTAGGAAGGAGGAAGGAGGAATAGATGGGGGAGGAGAGAGAGATCAGAGAACGGTAGATGAGAAGAGAGGGGGAGGAGGAGGGGGGGTAGAAGAGAGAGGAGGGGGGGGTAGAAGAGAGAGGGGGGTAGAAGAGAGAGGAGGGGAGAGGAGGGGGGAGGAAGGCCACATCATGTTCTAGATTAACATGTTTTTACACAGGTAGTGGGGGGGGGGAGGCATGCTTAACCTGACCGGCGTGACCACAGGTAATAGGATGCAGGTGTTTTTTTTATATATAAACTTAAGATAAATAATTCGATCGTAATACAAGTTCAGATTCTCGAAGGTTCTTACGGTAAAAATTTCTTGTATCTAAATATTTGAGAATCCACCTTAAGAGTTTGATAGTAAAATGAGTTCAAATTAAAACACACTGAGGACTCCTACCTTAAACTAGATACGTTCACACTTTTAGCACCAAGGTTTATGGGAGACAAAATTAACTCTGAGACTCTACCTTGAACTAGATACCTCACTTATGGCACCCCACCAATTGAGGAGACAAAATTACATCTGAGGACTTCTATGTCCTTAACTAGATCACCTTCACGTTAGCAATCCAAATTAGAGAAGACAAAAAATTAACACTGCATGACTCTAACCTTAACTAGATACCTTCACTTAAGCTACCAATTAGGAGACAAAACTAACACTGGAACTCTACCTTACTAGATAACCGTGCACTTGCTTGCACCTACTTAGGAGGGACAAAATTAACACTGAGGACTCTCTACCAGTTAACTTAGGATATCCCATGTCTCCTCGCACTGGTTGGCAGTTCTGATACAGGAAGCGCCTTTTCCCTTTACAGACCACTAGCAGGCTCAAGTGTGTGGGGTGTTACACTACTGACCGGCTTCGCTTGTCTTTCAATTTTGACATCTTCATCTTCAACTATCTAGAAGTGACTATCCTTTCCAATAGAAAAATATTTACATTGTTTTCATAATTCAATTGTTGTTTCTAAATATATCAATTTGTTTACATCAAAAATGCTGTAAACAGAAAATAACATAATAATTTCTTAGAATCATAATGTTTCTAATACAACTAGGATCTAAGTAAGCTACACGTTGCGAACGCTCCAATTATGCCCGACTTTTACAATAATTAGCAAAATGATATGAAGTCGTCATGGGGGTAGCAGTAGTGTGCAAGTGCATTGCAGAGCAAACGCCCCCCGGCTATTGATATGCTAGCAGGAGAGTGAGGCCGGGGGCAGCCCTTAATTCCTCACCCTTGGTACAAGTCAAAAAAAACAAGGAATTAAACTGTCCACAGCACTGGAGAGCCTGTTCATGTTTGTCATGTTCTGAACTGCATTATGTTAACGCCAAGCTATAAGAACCATTCAAATACTCCATATCCATATGCTTACATTTGAGGATTAGTTAATATCAGTGAATAATTTCTACTCAAAGTCTCGTTAATTTGTTGGACAATACTGATATTTGAAACTTTAAGGTATAATTGATGTAGCGTGAGGGTTATTTGCATATTAATTTTTGTTTGCTAAATCACTCAAGTTTCAGAGACATAAAGCGGGCACAATCTTTTGACTAACCAAATGTGATTTTTCACTATGTTGACAACAAATTGACACAACCCGTATTCTGCACGTCAATCGCATCCGAGCTTGACACGGCATGTTGTCCGAAAGGTGACTATGTGCGATAGATGTGAACCTAGGGCGGGGGCCATCTGTGAACTCTCTATTCTGCCTGTGACGTGCAGAGGTCCTTGGGAGGCGGTCACTAGATCGGCTTGGAGAGTGAGCCCCCCAGAAGCATTGCTATAATGCTGGCGGACCGATGGCTGTAAGCCTCAGCGTCAGCGCCGGCGTTCGCGGGCAGCATCTCGATAGACAGGTATGACAACATTGCCGTTAGGTCACGATGACGCTGTACCGTTGCTGGGGGAACTTTGGTCCTCGGTACCGTCGAGGCATTACATGTACAGATCACCCCTCCTAAATATGGTGTTCGGGTGTCGTTGATGGGGTCGGTTGGCTTTTTTGTCCATGGTCGTCAATTGCCTCCAATCTGATTTGCGCGACTGTGGGCAGGGGCCCTCACATTGGTGGAAGGGCGCGCTGATGCTTCCGGCCGCACACGTTCCCTTAGGTTTTTGTTATAGCTCCGTGACAACACTTGGTCGTAGTGCGCCAGTACGACCACTACACAATATTGCCTTCTTTGCAGCATTGCCTTGTTCTGGGCTGGGCAAACCGGGGGGTCGAAAACTGTGTAAATGACCAGTGGCCCTTGCGACGTCCTCAACTGTTCACCGGTAGACACCTCGGCAGCTGGAAACACTCCTGTTGTTCCGTGCTGCCTTACCTTACACAGCTGTTGCAAAGGGAGCCGGGCGGTCGGGCAGTGGTTGTGCTGTCGACGGTGGTGTTGGGGCAGACCTTCTGTTCTTCTCTTTATTCGGGACATAGCCCGTCATGGCTGTAGGGGGAAGCGCTCGAGATGGGCAGATGGTATGCACAACACCCTGGCAGCCTCATAGGAGCGACATTACTGTCCAATACCAGTCCTTAAGAGAGGAGGAAGAGGTCCGAGGGCGGTGGAGGCGTTGGACAAGCATCCTCAGTCCTTAATACCCATCAGGATGCACCTGCTTTCAAAACTGGGTCTCCTCGCTACTGCTGGTGATTGACCGGGACCCATATGGCTTATCTCTTCCCGAGGCTCTCCTTCCAGTCGTACATAGATGAAAAATCCGTCAAAAGGTGCTATGATCTCTCCATCTGTCTACCAGCTAAACCACGTTCCGCTTCCTGCGGAGGAGCTTCAATTCCGTCTGGCCCTTGTGACTGTGGTGCCGTTCTCGGAAACATCCCGTACCGTCCCTCTACAGACAACAAAGAACGTCGGGGGCATACTTGCAACCTATTTTCCGAGTAGTCCAGATCACATGCTGCGTTTTCGCCAGAGACAGAGGCACATAGACGTACGCTGAAATGAGCTGTTTAGGCTGTGGCAAGCTCGTGAGAATTCAGTCACCGTTGTAGCTAAAGTCCATAAATCGCGTCCAAAGAAACAGCGTCTCCATCGCCGCTCAATACTTGCGCAAAAGTCTGGAAAGAGTCTCATCATTCAGGTCGTCAATTTGGGTGGGTGGGGTTGAAGCACAACCACTTATGGTGGAGGGGCGTTGACGAGGTATCTGAGTCCAAGTCGGTACCGGATGAGTTAGATGGAAAGGGACCAAGGGGCTTGATTAGCTAGTGAGGCTAGATATGCCCAAGAAAGCTGCCCAAACCGGTTACGTTGAATGCCATCGGCTCCTCCGTTGGGTGTGTCGCTCTGCAGCATATCTTTTTTCCGCTTCGGTCCCTGGACGCATTTCCTTCCCTCCCATCATAAGCTATCATCAGAGGTAATTATCTCTTGAGAGACGAAGGCTGCAGGGTTCGGGGGGGGGGTGTGGTGGCTACGCGAGGTGGTCTTGGTGGGAGCGGTCGCGCACGTGTGACTGGTTCATTCCATCGTCTGTAGAGCTGGTCATCCGTCTGACTCAATCCGAGGGAAAAACAGCAAAAAAAAAAGGGGCGGGGGGGGCGAAAAAAATCCGAGGGAAAATGGAAAGAGAAAAAAAAAAAGAAGGAGGGGGGGGGGGGGGGGGGGGGGGAAAGGGGGATTCGCACCGTCTGCGTGAGTGGCCCGGGCAGAATTTACTTTATCTGTACTATTGTCTGTCAAGTCACAGTGGTTGGACTAGGGTCAGCCCGGCGTATCAACCAAGATCTGATTGAGCAATAGCACAATTATATTGAATACACAGATCAGTAAACTTATCTATATTGATATATATAAAATATATAGTGGAAGAAAATGACCGCGTGGTCAGTTTGTTAGTGCTGGGTTGGGGTGTAGGCTCGTGGAAGCCGCGGTAAGGGCGCGGCGTAGGGCGCGCCGGCTGGCGGGTTAGCACATGGGGGAGGTGTTGCAGTGCGGGGGTGAGTACCCTCCAGGCAGGCCTGGGAGCTGACGGAGAACAATCCTACTCATCACAAATGCCCTTCATTCATCATGCCTTCCACCTTTAGGGAAGCTCCTTTTAAAACCGACGGACAACACGTCACACTTATAAAAATTAACACTCCTGCCCCACTATATTGAACGTGGGCAACTTATAATAAAGTTGAGCCGAATTAATCCAGGCGAATTCACGATTAGAAATTTCGGTTTCTACTGCACACTTGCCTCAAAGAACCTGTTTTTCTGCTCGTTTGGCCAATTCAAACTGAATTTTTGGTTGGAGACCATGGCGTACTGATTGGACTGGAGTATGACTGGCAGGAGGTCTACCGGCCTTGATTTTACTTCGGACCCGCATTTATTTGTCCACTTACTCGATCAACATTGATAATACTCACTAACTGACGGCGTCCATGGAGATGTGTCGCGGTACTATGGTTTCTAACTATCAGGAGTTTAATCATAAAACACCTGTATGAGGTTCTGTACGGTTCTTATTAAACGGAAGCTATACAGGGGTTGGCGACAGGCGGTTGGCGACTTAACAAAGCGCAGTTAGTCCGTAACACTCCTTATAGGCGTCAAACTGACCTCACTAGCTGGACCTTCTCTGGTGCTCATCTCTCGGGAACATGTGGGTAAGTGGTTAGTCTACTAAGCAGCTTCCAGCTGTCCACCAGGCACATTTACCTAAGGAGTGTGGTGGACATGAACAAGGACGGAGGGGCGTGCCTGACACGAGAGGCATACCTGACTAGAGAAATATGAATGGGTATATTCATAGTAGTACATAAACATGGTATAGAACATACAACATACTACTATCATACAGGATGCTCAAATAAAAAGTCCCCACTAAGAGAAGAAGCTCAAGGATCCGATGTTGAAATGATATCCAGGGATAAAGTCCAGGCAAATAATGCATTTGGCCGTGTCTACTACAAACAACGGTTCACAAACGGCCATTCACCATCACAACCCCAACAAACTTGGGTGTGAATGCTATTGGAGCAAACCAACGGACAAAATATAAATATCGCTATAATATCGCTCTGGCCTAAAACCAACATACCACACTTGTAAACAAAACGCAGGGGTCGTTTTAATCACTTGTCACTTAAAACTTCAGCTTGCTTTTTCCGCATAAATACCTTTAATTCAGGGCAGGTCAGTGCCAATTAATCTTCAATCAAATTTGTGTGCGTTCTCGGGGGAAGGCAAGGCGCATGTAGTCAGCCCTGGATAGGCATGGGAGGGATGCCCCGTATATGGACTCTCCACCTCTGGCTTCCTTTCCTGGGTCCTCATTTGTTCGTTTTCTGACAGTGCTAGCGTGTGCTTAACTTCTGAAAGCCATCTTCATTGTTCGCCATACGTCCTCCTCATCTTCTTCATCATTGACTCGCATAGCGCCGCCCAGCGATGACCTACTGCCAGGTTAGATTTATAAGGAATCTATCGGTCTTATACACTGGGGCAGAGACGTGGGCAATTGTAGGCCAGCGATGTACATCAATAGCATTCAAAGTTGTTGGGGTGAAACCGTTGTACGATACTCCCAAAGGCATTGCCTGACTTATCCCTGTGATATCCTTCAACATCGATCCTATAGCTCTTCTCTGGAAACTTTTTTCATTGAAGCCTTCCCCTGTATGTTATTATGTATGTTGTATGTATACCATGTTTATGTACTACTATATATACCCATTATTTCTCTAGTCATACCGTGCAATGCCCCTGTTTCATGTCCACCACACTCTTAGGTAAATGTGCCTGGTGGACAAATCTGGAAGCTGCTAGTAGATAAAACCACTTACCACATGTCGGCGCCTGAGGAGGTCAGAGTGAAGGTAAGTTGACCCTATTAGGAGTGTACGGACTACCTGCTACCTAGCTTGTGAGCGCGACTCGCCTGTTATATATTTCCGTTTAATAAGAACCGTAACCAGAACATCTACGGTGTTTATGTTCGGACTCCTGTAGTTAGAAGACCAAGTACCATACCCCGCCTAACATCTCCATGCGCGCGTGAGTATCAAGTTGATCGTTTAGTGAACAAATAATTCGTTCCGTAGTAAAATCAGGCCGGAGACCTCCTCCGTCATATCCGTCATCAGTCGCCTTTTCTCCCCAAAAATTCGTTTGAATTGGCCAAACACAAAAAAACAGGTTCTTTGAGGCAGTGTGCAGTGACCGCATTTTCCTGTTAATTGGCCTTTAAGTGCCCTCGTTTTGTGTAGTGTTAAAGTGTGTGTCCGTGTTTTAAAGGCTTCCCTAAGGTGGAAGGCATGATTAATGAAGGGCATTTGTGAATGGATTGTTCTCCGTCAGCTCCCAGGCTGCCTGGAGTACTCACCCCCCACTGCTCACCCCCCCACTACCCGCCTGCCGCGATCCCCGCCGCGCCCACCGCGGCTACACACACCAACCCACACTAACAACTGCCGCGGTCATTTTCTTCATATATATTTTATATATATCAATATAGATAATTTTACTTATCTGTGTATTCAATTAATTTTGTTGCCAATCAGATCTTGGTTGATACGCCGGGCTGACCTTTCAAACCACTGTGACTTGACATACAATAGTACATATAAAGTAATTCTGCCCGGGCCACTCACGCAGCGTTGGTCCCTAGGAGCGCCGGCGATAGTCAGACTGATGACCAGCTCTACATACGATGATGACCAGTTCAGTGCGCGCGCCCCACCCTCTCGTAGCCACACCCCCCGAACCCTGCATCCTCGTCCCAAGAGATAATTACTCTGATGAAGCTATTATTGAGGAATGCGTTCAGGACGAAGCGAAAAGATATGCTGCAGAGGACCACAACGGAGATTGCATTAACGTAAACGGTTTGGGCAGCTTTGCATATCTACCTCACTGCTATCAAGCCCTTGTCCCTTTCCACTACTCACTTACGCTGGCTCATACCTCGTCACGCCCTCTACCATAAGTGGTTTTTTTTCAACCCCACCCACCCTTGACGCCTGATGAGACTTTCCAGACTTTTTCGTGATTGGCGGCGTGACGGTTGACTCGATTATGCCTACAATGTTAATCTCCGAGCTTGCCACAGCCTAAACAGCTCATTTCAGCTACGTATGTGCCTCTGTCTCTGGGAAAACGCAGCATGTGTTGGAACATATGTTGCAAGTGCCCCCGACGTCTTTGTTGTTGTAGAGGGAGGTACGGGATGTTTCCGAGAACGGCACAGTCACAAGGGCCAGCGGAATTGAAGCTCTCCGCAGGAGGGAACGTGGTTTAGCTGGTAGACAGATGGATAGTCTAGACTTTTGACGGATTTTTCTCTATGTAGACTGGATGGAAGCCTCGAAAGATAGCCATATGGGTCCCGGTTAATCACCAGCAGTGAGAGGTGACCCAGTTGAAAGCAGGTGATCCTGTGGGTATTAAGGACTGAGATGCTTGTCCACTCCTCCACCTCCCTCGACCTCTTCCTCCTCTCTTAAGATGTATTGACAGTAATGTCGTCCTATGAGGCTGCCAGTTGTGCTACCATCTGTCCTCCGATCTCCCCCTACAGCCATGACGGGCTATGTCCCGAATAAAGAGAAGACAGAAGGTCGCCCCAACGTCGACGCCACCACGCCCGACTGCCCGGCTCCCTTTGCAACAGCTGTGTAAGGTAGTCACACGGAACACAGAGTGTTTCCAGCTGCCGAGTCTACCTGTGACGTTGTGGACTGCAAGGGCCACTGGTCATTTACAGTTCGGTGCCCAGCCAGAACACTTCCAGTGCAATGTGTGTGTCGTCTGGCTCACTACGACAAGTTTTGTCACGGAGCTAACAAACCTAAGGGACGTGTCGGCGGAGCATCAGCGCCCCTTCCACCAGTGAGGCCTTTGCCCACAGTCGCGCAAATCAGGAGGCATGACGACCTGGACAGTAAGCCCGACCATATTAGGAGGGTGTCCGTCCTCGCGTTCCAGTACCAAAGTCCCCCAGACGTCAGCGTCATCGTGCCTACGGCAATGTGTCATCCTGTCTCGAGATGCTGCCCGCGAACGCCGGGCGCGGAGGCTACAGTCATCGGTCCGCCAGCATTATGCATGCTTCTGGGGTCTCTCTTCCAAGCCGATCTAGGACCGCCTCCCAAGGACCTCTTCGTCAAGCGATGGTTCACAGATGCCCCAGCCCTAGGTTCACATCTATGCACATGCACCTTTGGCTACAGCCGTGTCAAGCCGATTGACCTGTGTCATAATAGGGTGTGTCCATTTTTGTCAACATGTTAAAAATCAAATTTGGTAGTCAAAATATTGTGCCTCTTTATGTCTAAACTTGAGATTAGCAAACAAAAATGAATTGAAATAACCCTCACCTACATCAATTATACCTTAAAGTTTCAAATATCAGTATTTCAACAAATTAATGAGACTTGATTAGAATTATTCACTTGATATTAACTAATCTCATGTAAGCATATGGATTATGGAGTATTTTATGGTTCTATAGCTTGTGTACAATATGCATGTCAGAACATGAACATGAACAGGCTCTCCGTGTGGGACAGTTTAATTCTTGTTTTGACTTGTACCAAGCGTGAGGATAAGGCGCCCGGCTCACTCTCCTTCTAGATATCATAGACGGTGGTTTGCTCTCATTGCACTTGCACCTACTCTACCAGACGAATTCTACATTTTAATTATTGTAAGTAGGGCATATTGATTGTCGCAGTTACTTATATCATTGTATAAAACATTATGTTCTAAGAAATTATTATGTTATTTCTGTTACAGCATTTTTGATAAACAAATTGATATTTTTTGAAACAACAATTGAATTATGAAACATTGAAATATTTTTCTATTTGTCAGATAGTGTGAAGATGTCAAAATTGAAGACAAGAAGTCAGTTGTCAACAACACTTGAGCCTGCTAGTTGGTAAAGGGAAGGAGCTTCCTGTATCAGAACTTCCAACAGTGAGAGACAGGTTATCTAGTAAGGTAGAAGTCTCAGTGTTAAT
>CAUDMG010001020.1:0-32500 GCA_958450375.1 Homarus gammarus
CAACAAAAAGATAGGACTCAAAATCGCGACAATATTAGACAGACTATAGCTTCAGGTGTCCTCAACTTACTAGACTCTATGAGGAGGTAGAAGGTCGTAAAGCGTCTTAGATTAGGTCAAGATTCTTCAAGACACTTAGGTGAATTTTTCTTCCTTAAATTGAGATGGGAGAAAGTTATTTCGTGGTTCACTTAAGCTAACTCAGAAGCAGTTATTTTGTAATGCTTAGCAAGTATAGGTTCGCCTCACTAAATGGATTATGTGAGACAGTATCTAGTTCTCTCACAAAGCTGACTCAAAAAAGTTAACTCACAAAATTAACTCGCAAAGGTTACTTAAAGGGTTAACTCACAGTCCTAACCCATAAAGCTGACTCACAAACCTAACTCACAAAACAAATAACTAAGTCACAAAGCTCATAAAACTCACAAAACTAACTCACAAAACTAACTCACAAAACTCACAAAACTAACTCACAAAACTAACTCACAAAACTCACAAAACTAACTCACAGAAATCACAAAACTCACTAAAAAAATCACAAAACTAACTCACAAAACTCACAAAATAACTCACACAACTAACTCACAAAATAACTCACACAACTAACTCACAAAGATGAATTCCTCACGGTCCGCACATTAAATCTCTGCCGAGTTCGTGTCTTCAGTAGGTTGATAGAAATTCAGATCTGGGGTTTCAGGGAACGCGGACCCAGTGGTGGGGGCTGATGGTGCAGTGGTGAGGGCTGATGGTGCGGTGGTGAGGGCTGATGGTGCGGTGGTGAGGGCTGATGGTGTGGTGGTGAGGGCTGATGGTGCAGTGGTGAGGGCTGATGGTGCGGTGGTGAGGGCTGATGGTGCGGTGGTGAGGGCTGATGGTGCGGTGGTGAGGGCTGATGGTGCAGTGGTGAGGGCTGATGGTGCGGTGGTGAGGGCTGATGGTGCGGTGGTGAGGACTGATGGTGCAGTGGTGAGGGTTGATGGTGCGGTGGTGAGGGCTGATGGTGCAGTGGTGAGGGCTGATGGTGCGGTGGTGAGGGCTGATGGTGCGGTGGTGAGGGCTGATGGTGCGGTGGTGAGGGCTGATGGTGCGGTGGTGAGGGCTGATGGTGCGGTGGTGAGGGCTGATGGTGCGGTGGTGAGGGCTGATGGTGCAGTGGTGAGGGCTGATGGTGCAGTGGTGAGGGCTGTGGGCTGATTTTAAACGTGACTTGAATGTGTTTAGTCTCTCTCTCTCTCTCTCTCTCTCTCTCTCTCTCTCTCTCTCTCTCTCTTTTATACTGTATATGCTTCTAACATAATTTGGTTACAAGTCTATTCACACACACACACACACACACACGGCTTCTATGCCCTGCCTTTTGTGCGTAAACTACTCCCACAGTTTTGGACCCACCGTAATCAAACTCGGCATGTGGGTTAATGGTGTCTTTGTGTAGGTTTTATGGGGACGTCAGTAAAGGAAGCGTGTTACTTTACGGAGTTAAAAGAGTGTATCGTACGTCCGCCTTTGTTGGTCATCCGGAGTTACCAAAAACTATCGTACTAATACTAATTATGGTTGTTTGTATGTCTGTGGGGATTGTTATTATGAAAATATATTAATTAATACTTCCAGATACAAATATAGATAAATCGTTATTATTATTCTTAATATAAATAGAGTTTATATATAATTTCCTTTAAAAGTGATAAAAAAATAATTTGCATACCGAAAATACTTTTTTGTGTATCGTCAGGTGTACTTGAGGATATTTTACCTGGTGACAGAGTTAATTAATATTGAGTGAGGTAGTGACAAGGTGTTGATACTTCTTGTTACACACCAGTGACACTCTCAACTCAGAAACTCTTCCTCTCTCTCCCACTCTCACTCACTCTCACACCCTGGGCACACCACTCTCCCTCACTCTCACCTAACTCTTCCTCAATCTCCTTCACTCTCACCCCCGGACACCACCACCACCACCACAACTACATCTCTCACAAGTCAAAAACTCAAACACAAAATAATGACCTAAGTTGGTTGGCAGGTCTCTCTGGGGGGTTGTGGTGGGGGGGGGGGGTAATGTTTTCCGTCTTTCATTTGTGAGTTAGACCGTCACACAGTTTCACTCTCCCATGGGTGTTTTTACCCCGGGGAGGCCGTGTGATCGTCGACTTTAAGACCAGAGGGTTTATGACAGGTTCTTGGCCATGAAAAAGGAAAGTGTATGAGCGTATCCCGGGAGAGAGTGCGGGGGGGGGGGGGTGGATGGGGGGGGGGGTGCAAAAAATGTCGTACTGTTGAGATATTTCGCGCGTTTATATATATATTTTTTTAGTATAGGAAATATAATGTGACTAACGCCAATATGAATAATGTACGCGGAGTAAACCATAATTAATTACTGTTGTGATTAACTAAATACAAGTTAGATTATTGTAAGGTTAACAATACTGAGATAGTATAGACGAAATTGAAAATATATAGAATAAATATTAAAACGCGCACACACACACACACACACACACACACACCGTATTTTGTATTTATGTCAAGTTGCAGATATTTACGATACACTGACTTTCCTGCTCAACCTTTTAATGTCAAATAAAGTCTATCAATTCAGGTGTGGATTTAGGATATGAATTTACTGTAGCTGCATTTTCTGAAGTGGTTTATTGGTGTGTGGGTTCTTATGTCATGTGTGGGTAGTAAAGTGGCAAAAACAGACTGATGTGTGGGTTTGTGGACATCAACAATAGGAAGATCGTGGTGATAGTAGTGGTGGTATTGGTGAAAACATCATCAATACGGTGTAAACTAATCCCAGATAGAGAGAACTGAGCCTTAAAACACCAATAAACGCGATAAGACAATGGGATAAAGTATAAACCATCCATAGTTAACCCGGAAGTAGTAGTAGTAGTGGTGAGAGAGAAAAGAGGTGAGAAGACGCGGTAAATGAACGAGACCAGAGAAGACCACAAGAGGAAAAGAAGTTTGGACGGAGAGGTAACCTGACGACGCTGTTACCTCCTCCAAGTTTAAGAACGACAAACAAGAATGATGTGTGTCTTTGCGTCATCTTATCTCACCTTAAGATGTATCACCCATAACCTAACCTAATCTATCTTAACCGAACCTAATCTACCTTAACCTAACCGAATTTAACCAAACCTAATCTAACCTATCTTAACCGAGCCTAACTTGTGGTAGTGGATCAGCTGATAACGGATAGTCAACCATAATGGACGTCAGAGGAGAAGTTAAGTTGGTGTTGGTGAAGGAGGGAAGGAAGGAAGGAGTTTGAGTGGTTGCTTGTTTATGGCGGTTTCCTATAACTTGAGAGGCTAGACGGAGGAGAGACGAGACGATGAGTCCAAAAAATAATAGATCAAGCCCTCGAGTTATTTTCTTTCTTTCTTTCTTTCTGTCTCTGTCTGTCTGAGAAAGATCTGGAGGTACTATACTATATTAGTTTCCTGGGAGTTTGTATGAGGTTAGGTTAGGTCAGGTAGAGTCAGCTATGGTAAGGAAAAGTCAGTTGTGGTCATATCAAGAAAGGTCAGGTAAGGAAATGTCAAGGCAGGTGAGGAAAAGTCAGGTTAGGTCAGCTCTGGTCAGGTCAGGTATGGGAAGGTAAAATCAGTTCAGAAAAGGTCAGGTAAGGTAAGGGAAGGTCAAATCAGCTCAGGAATGATTAGCTAAGGTCAGGTCACCTCTGGTCAGGTCAGGTAAGATCAGGAAGGATGAGAGGGAATAAGGGAGGTGGATGAGACCAGATGAAGTCGTGAAAGGATTTATTTGATGACCAGAAAGGTTCCTCAATTAATAGGAGGGAAGATTGGGCAAAAAAAAAAAAAATGTTTTTCTTGGCCCGAAGGAAAGGATTTTCTTGTCTCGCTGCCAGCTAGTTTGTCATGGTTAGTTAATAGTAGTGTGCGTAGGTCTCTTTGTTTACACAGTTTTTGTTTACATTTTGTTTACACTGTTTTGTTTACACTGATTTTGTTTACACTGTTTTTGTTTACACTGTTTTTGTTTACACTTTTTTTGTTTACACTGTTTTTGTTTACACATTTTTGTTTACACTGTTTTTGTTTACACTGTTTTTGTTTACACTTTTGTTTACATTGTCTGAAGAAGAATGTTTGGTAAGGCTTGGTTAGGTTAGGTTAGGTTAGGTTGATGACGTTGATAGGAAGAACTAAGACGATGACCTAAAACGATGACGACGATGACAGGAAGAATTAAGACGATGATGACTATGACGGGAAGTACTAAGACGATGACGACGATGACAGGAAGTACTAAGACGATGACGACGATGACAGGAAGTACTAAGACGATGACGACGATGAACTAAGACGATGACGACGACTATAACATTAAGAAAGACGTCATCGTAGGAGAGAGGGCGGCAGATACAACACAAGACTTCTGAGTGTGTTGAGGAATTACCCCGAGTGTTGACTGAGCCACCACGGACGCGGAGACAGACACGGACACGGACACGGAGACAGACACGGACACGGAGACAGACACGGACACGGAGACAGACACAGACACGGACATGGACTCGGTGACGTGTGTGTGAACTTATCAATAATGGAGAGTGAGTGTGTCTGGTGTTGCTGTAAGTCCATCCGCGTCTCTTTGAGTGTATGAGTTAGTAAGTGAGTGTATAAGTGTGTGAGTAGGTGAGTGTTTTAAGTTAATGGGTTAGTGTATTAGTGAGTAGATGAGTGTATAAGTGAGTGAGTGAGTGTATAAGTGAGTGTGTGAGTGTATAAGTGAGTGTGTGAGTGTATAAGTGAGTGTGTGAGTGAGGAGAAATGGATGTGTGTGAGGGAAAGACTCAGTACAGACACAAGATGAAAGTATAGGTGTAGGTGTTGTAAATATTTAATACACAAGCAGTTGGTGGTAGTAGGGGGGGGGGGGTTGATGTGGTTGTAGGGGGGTTGATGTGGTTGTAGGGGGGTTGATGTGGTTGTAGGGGGGTTGATGTGGTAGTAGGGGGGTTGATGTGGTTGTAGGGGGGTTGATGTGGTTGTAGGGGGGTTGATGTGGTTGTAAGGGGGGTTGATGTGGTTGTAGGGGGTTGATGTGGTTGTAGGGGTGGTTGATGTGGTTGTAGGGGAGGTTGATGTGGTTGTAGGGGGGGTTGATGTGGTTGTAGGGGGGGTTGATGTGGTTGTAGGGGAGAGAAAGACTTGAGACTATGTTTACAGAAGGAGGAGTAGGAGAGGGAGTTGGAGTAGGAAGGAAGGGGAGTATTAGGTTAGAGCTGAGGGTAACACAAGTACCCTTCCTTGACGTCAGTAGTGCTGGGGTGAGGTGTGTGTGTGTGTGTGTGTGTGTGTGTGTGTAGTGTGACTCTAGGTTCTTCAGTACAGTACCTCTCTTCTCTCCCCCCTCCCCTAAAGAGGCTATACCACCCAACCAATCATAATCTGGCGTTACTCCTGTCTTGGGATTATGCGGCTTCTGATTGGATGACCTCCCTATACGCTGCTATAAGCCTGGAGGGTTTTATATATGTCCAGTATATAGTATGACATTACCCAGGCGCTATTGAGTCACATTTTATCTGCCGACCTCAGACGCTGGGAAGCCCTTGTGCTGGCCAAGTGAATAGGGGAGAGGAGAAGTAACAATAATGGAAGTCTGGGAACACGTTATGGTAAAGGAGGGAGAAACGTAGGATGTGGAGGATGAGGTGTGTAGAGTGTGAGGGTTGGAGGATGAGGTGTGTAGAGTGTGAGGGTTGGAGGACGAGGTGTGTCGAGTGTGAGTGTGGTGGTGTAGCAGAAGTTTTGGTCAGACGTCACACAATACTCTCTCTCTCTCTCTCTCTCTCTCTCTCTCTCTCTCTCTCTCTCTCTCTCTCTCTCTCTCTCTCTCTCTCTCTCTCTTACACACACACACACATTATCAACTCCACACTTAATTATCTAATCATTATTTATCATCAGTAATTATTGGTTTCTTTCTTCTCTTGCAGGTACGTGTTGACTCGAGTCCCTTACAGGTGTTCTGGGAGACAGGTAAGGTAAGTATGTCAGGTGAGAGAGAGAGAGAGAGAGAGAGAGAGACTAGAACACCCCCTTTAAAATCCCTTGCATTATAATAGGCATCCAGCACCCGAGTCAAGATTTACAGCGCTGGGAGTATTTTTGACACGATCGAGTTTCTGTGTCTAGGGTCTTCAGTTCATTCTGTAGGCCACCAGCTGCACGTAGTCAACCAGTGTGCTTAAGGGCTGTGTCACCTGGACTGTGTGTTTGGATCAATTGTAGTGTTATATGGGTAAATTGACCTTCGTTAGGGCACACACACATAGGGGCATCATAATGGGTAATATATTAGGTCGTCTGGGTAAATTGACCCTCGTCTTGGGTTCATTTGGATAAAGTGACTTTTATTTTGGATTCATATGGGTAATGTGACCTTCATTTTGGATTCATATGGGTAACGTGACCTTCATTTTGTGTTCATATGGGCAAATTGACCTTCATTTTGGGTTCATATGGGTAAATTGACCTTCATTTTGGATTCATATGGGTAAATTGACCTTCATTTTGGGTTCATATGGGTAAATTGACCTTCATTTTGGATTCATATGGGTAAATTGACCTTCATTTTGGGTTCATTTTGGTAAATTGACCTTCATTTTGGGTTCATATGGGTAAATTGACCTTCATTTTGGGTTCATTTTGGTAACGTGACCTTCATTTTGGTAACGTGACCTTCATTTTGGTAACGTGACCTTCATTCGTGTAATTCGTAAGACCAGATTTGCTTTCCGTCAGACGTAAACAAACAAACTTCTAAAAAGATGGCCGCTACCATCACCCGGTCCAGCTGATGATGAAGTTATTAAATCTCTCAAACGGGTGAAAAAAAAGGACAAAAAGGACAAAATAAAAACAAATAAAAAGCGAGTAATATATTTTTTTGTAAAAGGAAATTAAGAAAAAAAAATCACCTGGCAAATGATTTAATAGAGTCGGTATCGTCAAGCAAGGTGTCAGTGTATCAAGTGTGTTATTGGTAATTATGACGGCGATATTTTCTGAAGGATTCTAATTTCTGTGTGAATGTGAATTGATGGATAATTAGGAAAAAACTATTAGTGAATAAGGTCATTAATATAATTTAGCCTAATTTTACTTACCCTGATTTAACCTAATGACCTATCAGGGCCCATATTAACCTAATCTGTTAACCTAGTTTAACCTAATTTACCCTAATGTAATCTAACATTAACCTATCTTAAGTTAATTTAACCAAAACTAGCCTAACCTAACCTAACCTTACCTATCCTAACCTATCATACTTAATCTAACCTAACCTTCAGTATTACAGTGACTTTCCCTGATGTACCCTAACCTATCATAACCTATCTTACTTAACCTAATTTAACCTAACTATACATGAACTAATTTAAATAAAGTTTGGTTGTGTTGAGAGAAGATTATGAGATTTGGGTTAAATAATATCGGTTTTGTTATTGATGGACTAATTTATAGGGACTTATTATAATGAAAGTTATCTCTGTTAACTTTCTTTCTTTCTTTCTTTCTTTATTTCTGTTTCTCTCTCTCTCTCTCTCTCTCTCTCTCTCTCTCTCGCTCTCTCTCTCTCTCTCTCTACATATACAGAAAATCAAAAACCCCCAGAGAAAAATTTACGTATATTTTTTCCTCTTAAGTTACGGCCATTTCACCCCGTGGGAAAATATACGAATGGCGGTATAGGCCGAGTGAGGTGTGTAGGGGGGTGGGGTAAGGAGGGAGGGTGTAGGGGGTTGGGTGAGGGAGGGGTAGGGGGTTGGGTGAGGGAGGGGTAGGGGATGCGGCATAGGTCGAACTGGGTGTGGGGTTGAATAGGTTGGGGTGATAGAGTGTAGGGGGGAAGAAGTGGGGAGGTGAGAGTGGGGGATGGGATGGAACGATGAGGAGTGACGGAGTGGAATGGGGAGAGAGAGAGAGAGAGAGAGAGAGAGAGAGAGAGAGAGAGAGAGAGGCTAATGCAGAAACTCAAAGCAAAATAAAGCGTTAACTCTCGTGACATAAGTTGTAAAGCGCTGTGAGCGATTGTGAGAGTTAGTAGCAATTATGAGAATTATTGCCATTTATAACAATTATTATCATTATGAGTTGGATTCGCACGAGGGAGTGAGGGGGGATGGGGATGGGGGGGGGGGGGAAATGAACTTGGTTTCTGGCGCCGGTAAGTAATTGCCCCCCCCCCCTCTCTCTCTCTCTCTCTCTCTCTCTCTCTCTCTCTCTCTCACACACATACATACATACAGTCCCATAGAACAGGAAATGGCGCTTCATTCGCTATTAAATGAAGTTTGATTGATAGAAGTAATATTTTGTGAATCTAGTATTTTATATTTCAACGTGTGTTTGGTGTTTGAGTTTAGAATGTTGAAGGGATGATAATAATAATGATAATAACATAACGAAGAATTATACAAAGAAAGAGAGAGAAAGACAGGAGAACGAAAGACGAATAATAATAATAATAACGAAAATAACAAAAGGACATAAAACAAATATAAATAAATACATATATACCTGTGTATCAACTCAGAAACAATACCTTTTGCTCGCTACTTTCCCTGAGTCACGTAGCAACATTACCTGAACAATTATTACCTGAGTTTCAGAATATTAAGTCGCCTACTGGGAAAGGACCTAGATTTTATTTATTTTTCTTTAGTGTGAGAGGTGGGTGTGTGGGCTGGGCTGGGGAGGGTACGAGAATATAAGATTAGAAATGTTATAAGAATTTTAGTGAATTTTTGAGATACATCGTACTTTTTTTTTTTTTTTTTATAAGGTAATGATAAAAAATAATGCCGATTTTTTTTTTAATTTTGTTTCTGTATTCATTAGTAGTTTGTAAATGAAATGCGGATATTGTTATTTTTGTCAGCATTTCTTTATAAATTGTGGTTTTTAAAATTGCTGAATTTATTTGTTTTTTCTTAGCATTTGTTTTTCGATTGTGGTAAAAGAATGCTGATATGGTTTTCACCTCAGCATTTCTTTTGATAGATTGTAAGAATTTTTAAAGTTTTGTGAGGAGTACTTATGAAAATATAGTTACATGCATACATACATACATACATACTTACTTATATACATAATAATAATGATGATAATAATAATAATAACAATAATAATAATAATAATAATAATTATAATGGTTGCCCCTCGTGTTAACGAGGATGGGCGGCCCTAGGGCCTCCTAGGCGTGAATTTGTTTAAGTCGTAGAAGCTGTCGCTAACACAACAACCACACCCTGAGTTAACGAGCTGCATGACCCAGTGTCAAGGAACAGTCCGAGAAGACCGGACAACTCGCCAACTGCACTGGCCAACCATTACCCCAGAACACGATCCGGAAATCGATTAACATCTAGGTTCCCAATTACTGCTGGGTAGACAGAGGCAAATGGCGTAAAGAAACTTGCCCATACATACATACATACATACATACATACTCGACACAGCTATCACTCCTTCCTCAAAGGAAAATAACAAAGACTCGATCAATCAAAGATGAGACACGTATTGAGAGAGGCTCGCCCTCCAAACTCAATCGGAATTACACCGCCTTGGAGACCCGTGCCACCCACCTCCAAATCACATCAAAAATCACATTTGGGAAGGACCTTTGAAGACACACACACACACACACACACGGAGGGGGTAGGACTCTCATATCACAGGACTCGATTTTAAGGATATCTGGTTTTGGATAGCGAGATGAAGGCTGCCTGTGGAGAGAGAGAGTAGGTGGAGGAGTAGGTGAAGAAAGAGAAGGAGGAGGGGATGAAGGAAGAGGAGGAGGGGGAGCGATGGAGGAAGAGGAGGAGAGGGAGCGATGGAGGAAGAGTGGAGATGCAGGGTGGAGGAGGAGGGGGAGAGGAAGCATAAAGGAGAAGCAAGAGGTATGATCAGGAGAAATGAAATAGGAGGAGAGGAGGAGAAGGAAGGAGGGAGGAAGAGAAAGGATGCATCGGGAGAAGGAGACGATTTAGAGAAGGATGGAATGAGGGAATTGGAGAGAGAGAGAGAGAGAGAGAGAGAGAGGAAAAAAGTGAGATAAAAAAATGAGACAGAAGGAAAAAACAAGAGAGATAACGAAGAGAAAATTTATGAAAAAGAAAAATCAGGATGAGAGAGAGAGAAAGTAGGAAGAGAAAGGGAATAAGACTGTGTGTGTAGAGAGAGAGAGCGCCCAGGGTCACAAGACATCTTTTTATCCAGCCCTATAAAAGCTTTCTCCGAGTCCTTGGCTTTTCCTGACTTTCTCAAACGTTTCTCTGCTGCCTCTGAACGTTTTCCTGATTTTTCTGAATGTTTTCTTGGTGTTTCTGAACGTTTTATTCATTCTTCTGAACGTTTTCCTGATTTTTCTGAACGTTTTCATCACTTTTCCTTCTAAATGCTTACCAAATTTTTGTTCTGATTTTCCTGATCATAATAAATACTTCTTTAATATATTTTCCTCATTTTCCTTAAATATTTTCCTGAATTGTCTCAACACCCTATATCACTCTTTACCAGCTTTCTCTTTGACTTTCACTAAAACTTTCTCTTTTTAACTTTCTACAGAGTCCTTGTGGTATTCTTCAACTTTACTCTCTCTCTCTCTCTCTCTCTCTCTCTCTCTCTCTCTCTCTCTCTCTGTTAATTCTGTAAGTATGTACACGTATGGAAGTGTGTGCGTGCGGGTGAGAGAGAGAGAGAGAGAGAGAGAGAGAGAGAGAGAGAGAGAGAGAGACGTGCATGTGCGTTGCTTGGGTATAGATTAGAATGAGTGAATGCAAATTGTGTGTGTGTGTGTGTGTGTAAAGTATGAGTTTGTGTATGTATAAGTGTATTCATGCATGTAAAGTATGTGTTTGTGCGTGTAAATTATGCGTTTGTGTATGTATGAGTGTATTTATGCATGTAAAGTGTGCATTTGTGTGCGTGTATAAAGTGTGTTTTTGTGAGTATAAAGTTTGTTTGCACGTGAAGGCCAGAGCGGGCTGCCGTCAACACCGTGTAGTGGCCGCACAAACACTTATGCAAATGCTCCCCCTCCTTGTCAAGCCCCTATGGAGATTCCACTGACATACCGTGACCTCCTGCGACTTGTTGTGATAACGGGGAATATATTGGTTCCTGTCTGGCTGTGTGTGTGTGTGTGTGTGTGTGTTTAAAATCATCCGTTTCTCTCTTCTCTCCTTCACGCTGTAACTTTAATTATACTTATGTTTTACCAATATTTATGTTTTTCCTATTAATCAATATCTCATCAGACTTAGAATGTTATCATATTGAGCAACTCGTTTGAGGGAAGTTGTGAATTAATATTTTGCTTCACTTACGAATGTTTTGGGAGCCCTTTTTTACCCTCGTGTGTGAACGTTCTTGGTGTAATTATTTCACTATATTTGCCAATGTTGTCGTTTCCGTATTACAGGTTTTTATAAATGCCGTGTATTCGTTAATGATAACCATAAATGCTGTCAACTACCATAAATGCTGTCATCTACCCTAAATGCTGTCATCTACCCTAAAAACCCCATAAATGCTGTCAACTACCATAAAACAACCATAAATGCTGTCAACTACCATAAAACAACCATAAATGCTGTCAACTACCATAAAACAACCATAAATGCTGTCAACTACCATAAAACAACCATAAATGCTGTCAACTACCATAAAACAACCATAAATGCTGTCAACTACCATAAAACAACCATAAATGCTGTCAACTACCATAAAACAACCATAAATGCTGTCATCTACCATAAAACAACCATAAATGCTGTCAACTACCATAAAACCCCCATAAATGCTGTCATCTACCATAAATGCTGTCATCTACCCTAAAAACCCCATAAATGCTGTCTACTACCATAAAACAACCATAAATGCTGTCTACTACCATAAAACCCCCAAAATGCTGTCATCTACCATAAATGCTGTCATCTACCCTAAAAACCCCCATACATGCTGTCAACTACCATAAAACAACCATAAATGCTGTCAACTACCATAAAACAACCATACATGCTGTCAACTACCATAAAACAACCATAAATGCTGTCAACTACCATAAAACAACCATAAATGCTGCCTTATGAATCATTTATGACATTTATGAAAATTATCGCACAAATACCTGGATTATTTTTTTTTTTTAGCTAATATTTGACTGAGTTGAGTTAATAATTCATCGCGCCTGTTAATGCTTCCTGAGTAAGCTTAACACCATTTAGGAAGCCATTAGGAGAACTGCCTGTTATTATTAGTAGTTTGGGCTAGTTAATGTAAGTGTAATTTGTCCTTGTTGCTTTCTGTGTTATTTGTGGTTAGTGGTAGAGTGGGTGTAATTAAAGGGGGGGAGAAGGTGATGGAGGGGTGAGAGGATGAGGGAGGGAAGAGTGAGGGAGGGTGAGGGTGAATGTTGGGTGGGTGAGAATGAAGGTGTAAGAGAGAGAGAGAGAGAGAGAGAGAGAGAGAGAGAGAGAGAGAGAGAGAGAGGTGGGCTTGCTTGCTTGATATTGTCCTTCATAAATTAACAATATTGTCCACCAGAGAGTAAGGTGGTGCAGGGTGTAAGGTGGTGCAGGGTGTAAGGTGGTGCACGAGATAAGGTGGTACAGGGTGTAAGGTGGTACAGGGTGTAAGGTGGTGCAGGGTGTAAGGTGGTGCAGGGTGTAAGGTGGTGCAGGGTGTAAGGTGGTACAGGGTGTAAGGTGGTGCAGGGTGTAAGGTAGTGTAAGGTGGTGCATGGTGTAAGGTGGTGCAGGGTGTAAGGTGGTGCACGAGATAAGGTGGTACAGAGTGTAAGGTGGTACAGGGTGTAAGGTGGTGCAGGGTGTAAGGTGGTGCACGAGATAAGGTGGTACAGGGTGTAAGGTGGTACAGGGTGTAAGGTGGTGCAGGGTGTAAGGTGGTACAGGGTGTAAGGTGGTGCAGGGTGTAAGGTGGTGCAGGGTGTAAGGTGGTGCAGGGTGTAAGGTGGTGCACGAGATAAGGTGGTACAGGGTGTAAGGTGGTACAGGGTGTAAGGTGGTGCAGGGTGTAAGGTGGTACAGGGTGTAAGGTGGTGCAGGGTGTAAGGTGGTGCAGGGTGTAAGGTGGTGCAGGGTGTAAGGTGGTGCAGGGTGTAAGGTGGTGCAGGGTGTAAGGTAGTGTAAGGTGGTGCATGGTGTAAGGTGGTGCAGGGTGTAAGGTGGTGCACGAGATAAGGTGGTACAGAGTGTAAGGTGGTACAGGGTGTAAGGTGGTGCAGGGTGTAAGGTGGTGCAGGGTGTAAGGTGGTGCATGGTGTAAGGTAGTGTAAGGTGGTACAGGGTGTAAGGTGGTGCAGGGTGTAAGGTGGTGCATGGTGTAAGGTGGTGCAGGGTGTAAGGTGGTACAGGTATGCTTCTCCTCCTCACTCACCTTCCTCATTGTCCAATTCAATTTTAAAGAGAAGATCAAATCAAGACTCTATGGCCAAGTCTTTTAAGGAAGAAGAAGAAGAAGAAGAAGAAGAAGGGCTTTAATGATAGGTGTTGTCCTCACACACACACACACACACACACACACACCAGGCCTACGTGACCTCACACAGAAGGGTAAAAGAACAGCCTCTGGCCATCCACTGTATAAATAATTTGTATGTTCGCTATATAGTCCCTTTATTTTTATGCAATGAAAGCTTTTGTTTATGTGCCCCCCCCCCCCCCCCCTGGTCCCCTCGTGTCACTGTTGGTAATTTGTCGTTTATGTTCGCTGTAAATTATTCGGCGTTTTGCTGGTGTGTCTTTTTTATTATTATTATTATTATTATTATTATTATTATTATTGTTATATTATTGTTTTTATCAGTGTTATTATTATTGTTGTTTGTTACACACACACACACACACACACACAAACAAGCAACTTTTTACCTCACACTCAATAACAATAAATAACTACACCGAGCAATGTTTACAAACAACCCCGCACAGGAATGGTACAGCAAGTCCCGACCATTAGCACTGCATGTCAACTACAGTTTACATTTACATGACCAAACTAAAAACCTTTCGTTAAAGAACAATGGCCATCCCAAATTGTTGTAAAAGTAGTCGTGTATTATTAGGAGTTTGATCAGTCGTGTGTGTGCGTGTGGTTAATGTTGACTTAATATTGTGGAATCATTTTGACGTGATTTATGAGGTTAATGTCTGGGGATTTACACAATATTCACATTGGCAAGGCGCGGTGGGTTAATCTACAGCTCTTCGTTATTTAATTTATATTCTTTACAGTCTACAATCGCGAGTAATATTACCAATTAAGTCTTTATCGCTCTAGTGATGTCCTAAGGTGGGGGAGGAAATATTTTTGTATCTGGACACACTGATAATGTAGACAGTCTTAAGGTGAGATCGAAAAGTGTGTAATAGGATCAGGGGCCTTTGTTGTTATTTCTCGCCACCCCTGGGATTTTTTCACCTGAGGAGACTCGACCAAACAAGAGCTGCCTTTGATTTGCCTCGGGTATAAGCTTCGAGTGAACACAGTGTAGATATTGTTGAATTTTTGTTTTATTATTAATGGGGTTATGAAGCTGACCTAACCTAACCTAATCACACACACACACACACATCAGCAAACTTTCTATATAAAAATAAGCAAGGAAATAAACTCCCCTCACCCCACCCTTCTCTCCCCTTCTCTCTCATTCTCTCTCCTCCCTCACCACCCACCCTTCCCCTTCCTGATTCGGGCGAGAGGGAGGGAGAAAGGGAAGGGGGGGGGGGGGGGGGAAGGTGGACAACAAAAATTCATACCGCATAGTTTACTCACCCCAAACAACAGTATGTAAAGTTTGGGAAGGAAAGGGGAGGAAGAGAAAACCCGTAAACACCCCTCTCCCCCCCCCCCTCTCTCCCCCTTCCCCTCACACCCACCCCCCCAAAAAAAAAATTCTCTCCCCACATACCCCAATTAGTGAAGTTTTGTTTTGTTTTGTTTTGTTTTGGCATACATAAGCAACCTTGTTTATCCCGACCAACAATGAACCAAGGCGTATCATTTTTTGTTGTGTTAAGGTAAGATTTTCTTTTTAATTTAGTTTTTTTTTTTATTTCCGTTTTGTCTTATTGTTCGTTCGCCAGAGGAGTTTAAACTTGCAATGTGGAAACTCTTGAGAAATAAAAATTATGCGAAGGGAGGGAGGGAGGTAGTTAGGGATGATGGATAGGGAGGTGGGATAGGAGGGTGAAAGGGAGAATAATTAGGGATGAAAGTGGAGATAGAGAGTAAGTGAGATAGAGGGTGGAAAGGGTGGATGGGAGGTAGGAGAGATGGCAGGGTGGGAGTGAGAACAAGGCAGGGATAGAGGGAGGGAGAGGAAGGAAGGCAGGGAGAGAAGGCAGGGGAGGGAGAGTGAGTGCAAGGCAGGGAGGAGGTAGTCTGTCACCCACAACAATATCTGACACTGTTTACCGACTTTACGGAGGGGGGGGGGGGGGATGATTCTGACTTTTGTTGATCTACGTTGAATAATGTAATCTAGCCTCTCTCTCTCTCTCTCTCTCTCTCTCTCTCTCTCTCTCTCTCTCTCTCTCTCTCTCTCTCGTTTGTTTGTTTCTGTCTTTATTTATTTTCTTTTTTTTTCTTTTTTCCTCGCTGTTTTTTCTCATTTTATTTCTTTCTTTTTCTCTCTCTTTTACTCTTTCTGTCGCTTGTGTTATTCTGAGTGTACAAAGCGAGAGAGAGAGAGAGAGAGAGAGAGAGAGAGAGAGAGAGAGACAGACGAGCACATTAATATTATTAGTAAGAGTTCAGTATGGAAAATGTGTTCCTTCATTCAGTGACTATCTTCGAATTCCTTCATTTTATCATTTGTCTATCCATCTAGCCATTCATTTATCCACCATTTCATCCACTTAATCTTTACTTCCATCCATCCATCCATTCATCCATCCATCCATCCATCTATCTATTCTCCTAAGCCTCTCTCCCTCCCCCCATCTATCCATTTCCTCCACCATTCAACACAATGCTGAGAATATTTCACGACGGGATAGGCACCGAGCCAGTCAAATCTATCCCTTAAGAATACACTTTTGAAAATAGACTTGCTTCCTGCCCTGTCTGAGAGAGAGAGAGAGAGAGAGAGAGAGAGAGAGAGAGAGAGAGAGAGAGAGAGAGAGAGAGAGAGGAATTTCAGATGTTTAACTTACTAAGAAAGAAAGAGTCAATTGTGAGAGGGTTTGTGAGAGTTGCGATTGTTTGTAAGTGTGTGAGAGTCCTGCCGTGAAGACCCTTAAGAGACCAGGAACTCAAGGGATAAAGAGACCAGGAACTCAAGGGATAAAGAGACCAGGAACTCAAGGGATAAAGAGACCAGGAACTCAAGGGATAAAGGGCTTAAGAGACCTGGAACTGAATATCTTAAGAAATTGAGAACTGAGAGAACTGAGAGAAGATACGAAAGAGAGAATATTTTTCCCCAGGTCAAAAGGGTTTAAGAAGGTCAAGTCTTTAATAAGTTCATAAGGTTAGGAACTTTTTTATTAAACTTTCCAAATATATCAATGGCGTTCATAGTTGAAGCTCCCAAGAGGAAAGTTATCGGTCAGGAAGCCAAGAAGCGTTGCGTATTAAGTTTTCATGAGAGGTCAAGAGGTCAGGAGGTTATCTATGAGATGAGTTGGAGTATAAAGAGGTTGTAATATATCTCCTTGAGGTAAAATTCTTCCACCAAGAGGTCAAATCCCCACCCAAAGGTCAAATCCCCACCCAAAGGTCAAATCCCCCACCAAGAGATTAAATCCCCCACCAAGAGGTCAAATTCTTCCACCAAGAGGTCAAATCCCCACCCAAAGGTCAAATCCCCACCCAAAGGTCAAATCCCCCACCAAGAGATTAAATCCCCCACCAATAGGTCAAATCCCCCACCAAGAGATTAAATCCCCCCACCAAGAGGTCAAATCCCCACCCAAAGGTCAAATTCCCCCACCAAGAGATTAAATTCCCCTAACCAAGAGGTCAAATCCCCCCACCAAGAGATTAAATCCCCCACCAAGAGGTCAAATCCCCCCATCAAGAGGTCAAATCCCCCACCAGGTGATCAAATCCCTTCACAAGAGGTCAAATTTCAAACAGGTCAAATCGCATAACCCCCCCCCCCCCCCTTCCAACCCTCGAGGCCTTAAATCTCAAGAGGAAGGGTGCGTGGGTGTTGTGGAGTGCGGGTGGGGGTGTGGGCGTGGGTGGGGGGTTGGGGCTGGGTGTGGGTGAGGTGAAGAACGCGCCGACCCCCGAGTGATCAAGATCTTAAGGTGGATTCTTTTCATTGTTGTCAGAACTTTGATGGTTTTCTTAGGTCGATCCACCATTAATTTTTCCCCCCTTGCCTCGCCTCTTTCCTCAACCACACCATTCCCTTGATTCTTTAATTACTTCTTAATTCCACACCTTTCTTTACCTCACTGTTTTATCTCACTTTTTTCTCTGTTTACATTTTCTATTATTATTATTATTATTATTATTTTGGTAGTGGAGACGTGACCCGGGAAGCCATATCGTGACGTGATTTTAAATGTGGAGGAATTTATTGGCCACTTATCAAATTTTGTACCCTTGGATAATATAGCAATTGTTATCCACACACACACACACACATACGAGAACTACACTAACAAGACCATTCGTGTATTGTAATGATATATACTGTATAATACTGCCGTGTAATGCTAGGCCGGTACAGGAATTAGACCAGAAAACAATCATTTAACAGACCAAAATTCCCCACGATTTGTTTTTTCTCGCCTATGTAACATTTTCTTATTATTTTTATTCCGTTTTTGTTTAATTAGTTTTGTTTGATGTATTTTATTTGAATGTTTACCTCTTCCCTTATTCTTATTATATCTTTCTTTGGTTCGTTAGTTATTCCTCATTTATAATTTTATTTAGTTTACTGTTTTAATTACTAGTTTATTATTCTCATCTCTTCTGTGTCTAATTTATTGTGTGTTTTTTTCTTTACTCTCTTCTCCTTTGATTTGCTGTAAAGGTTAATTCTTCCTCGTTTTTTCTCTCTCCATAGTTTATCCGTCTTGTCTCTTCCTCTTTCTCCTTTTTTTTTCATGTTTTTTTTATCTCCTTATGGTGTCTTGAAAGAACTTTATCAGCCATTCATTCTTACTTTCCTTCTATCTCCCTCGTTTATCGCTTCCTCTCTTTGTGTCTCTTTCTCCTTCTCTCCTTTTATCTATTTGGGATTCAACTATTTTATTTTTTATTTTTTTTATTTTTTTTATTCGGTAAGTTATTGATCTTCTGTCTGTCTGTCTGTCTGTCTGTCTGTCTGTCTGTCTGTCTGTTAGCCTCTCTCTCTCTTTTCTTCACTTACTTCTTTTGACTCTCTTCTTATCCTTCTCTCACCTTCTCCTATTCCTTCTCTGTTCTCTCCCTGTTTTCTCATTATTCTTCTATCTCCTCTACGATTGAGGGAGGGAGGGCTTGAGGGAGGGAGGGATTGAGGGAGGGAGGGATTGACGGAGGGAGGGAGGGAGTGAGGGAGGGAGGGAGGGAGGGAGGGAGGGATTGAGGGAGGGAGAGAAAATTTTACTACGGTGATGTAGGATAGATGATATAGGATGTAGGATTTAGGAGAGAGATAGATAGATAAATAAGAAGGAAAATGAAGGGGAAAGTTAACAATAGGGTCGATTAATGAGATAACTGTATACATAAGGGGAGAGAAAATTAAAGAGAGATGATTAGAGATAGAGAAAGATAAACAAACAGGTGACCATGTTCCCAGGAAATAACTCTCTCTCTCTCTCTCTCTCTCTCTCTCTCTCTCTCTCTCTCTCTCTCTCTCTCTCTCTGCCCCCGTGGAAAAGGAAAGAAAAATACATACATACACCCACACACACACACACACACACAGGTAGACAGACAGACAGACGCACAGGTAAAATATGTATAAAATCATCACTAATTTCCATGTTAATAATGTAATTGTTCTTTTTTTTTTCTACCTGATGTATTAAAAATAATTAGTCGACTCCATGATAACATATTCTAACTCATTACCTGTATAAGTATATTACTAACAACAAATCCTAAATCATATGTATATTAATTATGATGTAATCTAAATCATTACCTGTTTATGTATATTAGTTGTAATGTATTTTAACTCTACCTGGAAATGTTAATGATAAGTTTGTACCTGGATTTTGAAACCTGTGAGAGAGAGAGAGAGAGAGAGAGAGAGAGAGATGAGGAATTAAATATATTGAAGGAGGGGGAGAGACAGGAGAGAGAGAAAGGAAGGGAGAAAGAGACAGCAAGAGAAAGAAATGGGAAGAGAAAGAGGGGAGAAGAGAGATAGAGGGGCAGACATAATTCCCAAAAGAAGACAGAGACAAAGAGAGCTAGAGAAAGAGAATAATGAGTGGAGGGAAATTAAAGAGAGAGAAAGAGGTTGAGACAAAGACAGGCATTTTTAAAGGACGATGAAAGACAGAGACAAAGAGAGACAGACACTCTGAGAGAAAGGGGAAGATTGAGAGACATGATGAAGAGAACAAGAGATAAAGGAAATGAGAGATTGAATGGGTCAGATTGAGCAAAGGCTGGAGAGAGAGAGAGAGAGAGAGAGAGAGAGAGAGAGAGAGACTGGTGTATAAAGAGTCTCTCACACACAAATAAATGGTAACTAACAACCAATTTTCTCTAATTACAGGTACGTGGCCCACCATCAACCCCCCCCCCCCACCCACCTTCACCTACCCACCTGTACCCATTAAGGTAAGTCACCTGGCTAAGGACCCCTTCTGTCAAGTGCCCATTAACACTTTTCCCTATTTTTATCGGCACTTTCCGAAGGCTTTTATGAGACCCCAGAGTTCTTAAACCGGACCATCGGAAGATAGGACATACCTCGTTTAACCGGATATTATGGTTATTTTTTCTCCTTTCTGTGAATTATAATACGTGAGATAGAAAAATCTTAATCGTTTAAGCGGATATTGTGTTCTCCACTTATACGGATTGTAATCATTTAACCGGACTATTTCAGGGTTCTTATTCGGTTCAAAAATTATAATGCGTTAAATAGTGTGTGTGTGTGTGTGTGTGTGTGTGTGTGTGTTCATACATTTCCACAGGGGAGACTAATCTTCAGGTGAATCCTCTATTTAACGCATTATAATTTTTAGAACCGAGTAAAAACAAACCCTGAACTAGTCCGGTTAAATGATTACAATCCGTATAAGTGGAGGACACAACATCCGGTTAAAAGATTAAAATTTATGTTTCTTTTTTTTTTTATTACACTTTATCATCTTTTGTCCCGTGTCTCGTGTTCGTCTGTTTCTGCTCATTTCTTACTTGTTCTTCGGTGGTTCATCTCTCTCTCTCTCTCTCTCTTTCCCCCATCACTTGCCTCTCCTCTCCTCCGCTTCATCACTTTGGCTCAGTTTATCACCCATTGTGCCGTCTGCTGACACACACACACCCCTCCCTCTCTCTCACATGTCTCCAACACCTCACCTCCTCTCTGTCAACCTTCTCTTCTTCTCTCCCTCAGAGAGTCACGTTGTTTTTTAATGTTTAAAATCGCGAACTTTTTTTCTCTAATTTTGGTATTTTTTAGGTAAGGCACATTGTAGGTTAGAATATTTAAGGTAGCATGTTGTTATTTTAGGTACTGTGTTTTTTAAGGTTAGTTATCGTTTAGGTAATGTATTAAGGTAAAGTATTTATTTTAGGTAATCTTTTTCGAGATATTGTATTCCTAAGGTAAAATAATATGTAATAAATTTGTAAATAAAGATTTTTTTTTCTGGCGGTAATAATTTTGTTAACGTAGGAGAGAGAAATAAAAGAATTTCTTCATCTGTGAAAAGACATCATTATATCTGCCTGATCAAACAAGCCATTCAGTGCTGATAACTCTTTAATGAGGCCGTACTCACCTGGTCTGTTTGTCTGTCTCTCATTCTGTCTGTCTGTCTGTCTGTTACCTGGCACTATCTTGGCCTTCTCTTGTGTTATGTTGGCCTTCCTCACACTATCTTGGCTCTTCTGGCACTATTTTGGCCGTTCTAGCACTAATAATAATAAAGACAAGCTCTCAGGTTCCTCGTGAAAGTATGACACCCAATTTTTATATTTTAGGAAGCCATCATAAAACAGGAAATTAAGACTCCGCTGCGCCACTAAATATTACCTTAATAACAGTATCAGCTTCAGGTGCCTTCACGGGGACGACCTTGAGCTGAAGGTGAGGGAGGCTTCAGTGGGTGTTACTGTCACTTGATGCTGTGATGGTCTTGACACACACACACACACACACACATACGCACACGCACGCACGCACACACACACACACACACACACACACACACACACGCACGCACGCACACACCATCATCATCAGCGTCGTGGGTGTTGTGTGTAAAATTGATTAATATTTTCACACTGGAAAATTGTTTTGCTTGAGCCTGGACCCTTAGGGAGAATGAGGGGCCCAGAGAGAGTGAGGGGCCCAGGGAGAGTGAGGGGCCCAGGGAGAGTGAGGGACCCTGAGGGAGAGTGAGGAGCCCAGGGAGAGTGAGGGACCCAGGGAGAGTGAAGGGCCCAACTGTGTAATAAGGAACGAAAATTTGTAAAAACGGACAAAATTATTAGACAAAAATACATATCAACGGACGAAAATAAATACGGAAGTGTTTATAATAAGGGCAACAGCCATCACCACCTACCACTTATAACCCAACACTGCCCACCTGCCAACACTTACCTCTTAATACCTAACACCACACACCACCCACCACTTATAACCCAACACTCCCCACCTGCCAACACTTACCTCTTAATACCTAACACCACACACCACCCACCACTTATAACCCAACACTCCCCACCTGCCAACACTTACCTCTTAATACCTAACACCACACACCACTTATCCACCACCATATACCACCCTACACCCACCACCCACCACCCTACACCCACAGATTCCCTTGTGAGAATTAACTGTTTAGCGTGGAAACTCTTCAAGCGATTCCTTTCAAACTTTCAGATTAGATTCCGGCCTCAACCAGAAACTTGGCGGTGAGGGAATTATGTCTCCCAGGAACCATCTTGTTGCTTTCCTAGGTCAGGTCAGAGGTCAGCAGTCAGTTAGGGTTCCTTTTAAGAAATTGAAGGCCGTCTTTTGGGTGGAATCTGGTGTGTGTAACTGAGGAAGGCGCCTGGTGAATTATTGAAGGGAGAAACTTTCTTTCTTTCTTTCTTTCTTTATCTTTTTTCTTTCTTTCTTTCTTTCTTTTTCTTTCTTATCTTTCGTTCTTTCTTTCTTTCGTTCTTTCTTTTTCTTTCTTATCTTGTTTTTCTTTCTTTCTTTCTTTTTCTTTCTTATCTTGTTTTTCTTTCTTTCTTTCTTTCTTTCTTTATGTTTTTTCTTTGTTTCTTTTTTCTGTTCTTGTCCTACTTTATTACTTCTTCCTATCCTCCCCTTCCCTTCACTTCTGCTTCTCTCTCTCTCTCTCTCTCTCTCTCTCTCTCTCTCTCTCTCTCTCTCTCTCTCTCTCTCTCTCTCTCTCTCTCTCTCTCATACACCTCTGATTCCTGCTTCTCATATCTCTCTTTCCCTTCCTTCTCACTCCTCCTTATCTTATTCTTCTTCTCCCTTCTCATCCCCCCTGCCTCCTCCTCCTACCCCTTCCCTCTCCCTTCCTTCAACTCCTCTACCCCCCAACCACCTACACCCACCCCCCCTCCCTTTTCCCTCCCCCTTACCCCCCTTCCTTCCTACCCCCTATCCCCCCCTCACCCTCCTCCTCCTCCTCATCAATTTCCTGGCTGTTAAAACTCATCAGATCACAAAAGTCGCGAAATAAATGGCGAAAATTTTGTCTTTTACAGAAAATAGAAAAATCGATTAATAATATATGGCGTCAGAATTCGATTGAGACTTGATATAAAAGTTAAGGTTGTAAAATGGCCTCGAAATTATCCTGAGACTCGACCCTTGTCTGTACGTTTTAAATTCCTTTGGGGTGTAGTTAAGGGAGGGAGAGGGGGTAGGTAATTAGGTTGAGGAATGACGTCACAACCCCACTGAGACGACGAGATTTGGTTGGACTGATGTGATGGGTTAAGTGAGAGAGTCTGTTGCAAGGTAGAATTAATATCTCTCTCTCTCTCTCTCTCTCTCTCTCTCTCTCCATCACCTCCTCTTCCTCCTTCTTCTTCTTCTCTTACTCCTCTTCTTCCTATTCCTCATCTTCCGTCTCTCCCCCCCTCCTCCTCTTACACCACCACCTCCCCTTCCTCTTAGTTTTTCTTCTCTTCTTCCTCCCCCTCTTCCTCCTCCTCTTCGTCTTACTCCTTTCCTTCCTTTCCTCCTCTTGTTAATGCTGTTAGAGTTGTTATTACCACACACACACACACACACACACACACACACACACACTATGAGTGAGTGAGTTTTATCTTTTGTAAGAACTCAGCCATAAATGTAATCTTTTTTTTTTTACATAATGTTATATAAAACAAATAGTGTTACGTCTGACTGACAATAAAACACTGACCCCCCCCCCCCCCCGCCCCCGCCCCCAGGCCTCTGTGTGTGTGTGTGTGTGTGTTGTGTTTTATATATGTTATGTAAATGTAATCGCTTTGAGCTTTATATTTCATTTCACAGATTTGGTTCATTGGAGTTGTTTTTATAATGATGATGATGATGATGATGATGATGATGATAACCTCACCAACTGTCCCTTGAGCACTACCCCTCATGTACAAGCCGGAGACATAACACGTGTATAACGATAATACAAGACGGAATTATACCCCATGCATATAACGGTAGCTCATGTATGCAGGTAGTGTGTGTGTGTGTGTGTAACACAATGGAGGATATATATCGTACTGTTGGGTCAATATCATATCAACCTGTAGTTATATTGATGATGCTATTACCAGCTCATTAGTGCCATGAAACTCATTATCCCTCATAATGATGGTTTAAAATTACCAATACCTGGATATATCATTAATGCTGCAACACAATCATTTGCCTGGCAGGTCAGAGCGAAAGTTTTCTCACTGCTGCGTCAATCATTACCTTACCTGACTAATGCAACTGAACACTCAAGTTGAATGAATGTTTATGGATACGTTTTATCTTAAATACATTATGTGTTGACAACTGAAGAGCAAGACTGTATAATGAAATATATTATTAACAGTCTAACCTATCCTAACCTAAGTCGACCCTCAGTTCAGGTCTTCGTTTTCTCCTCCCAGCTGCCCCACCTTTGTATCAACCAACCTTTTAATAATGGTGACTCTCTCTCTCTCTCTCTCTCTCTCTCTCTCTCTCTCTCTCTCTCTCTCTCTCTCTCCTCAACACACACACACACACACACACACACACACACACACACAAGAATTTCTTAACTCAGCTAAAATTTTCGTATGAACTAAGATAATTTTTTTTTACTTACCTTTCAACTTTAGACAAATGGCGTCAACCTTACCCTTAGACTCTACTGTAACTAGATGTGTGTTTATTTGTGTCGCCCGACGATATGGCATACTAGATTATTTAATACCATGATTAGACGCCCTAACACTGTCTGGAGGGGTTAGGTTAGTTTAGTTAGGTTAGGTTAAGATGTTTAATTGTCAGTCAGGTAAAATAAACTGGGGTGTCTAATCTTCAGGTAATCTGTTGTTTATATCTAGTTAAGAAAGAAAAGAAAATATGAAGGTTGTTGAGTCTTTTCATGCCGGGCTGTTGATCTTAAGGGAGCAGACGTCGCGGTTCGTCCTACCTGGCGTGTCTGATGATCGTCCTGGGAATTCCAACCTTTTCCTGATAAAACTTTGGATGAACCGAAATCAGGATTTTTTTTTTTGTGACGTGGAATTTTTTTTTGGAATCTTAAAAATTTATCTAGGAATTTAGATATTAGTTTTGGAATCTGGAATTATATATATATATATATATATATATATATATATATATATATATATATATATATATATATAATTTTTTTTTTTAGTCCACAATGTTGTTTTTAGATTTACGAATATATATATATATATATATATATATATATATATATATATATATATATATATATTTAGAATTTGGAATATATTCTGGAATGTGTATTTCGGGTGGATTTCAGAATATTTACCTGTGTATTAACATATCTGTGTACTCTCTCTCTCTCTCTCTCTCTGTTTGACACATGCATGCAACATAAGAATTCAAGGAGATTCAAAGAACAAAGAGAAAGAAGCGAGGGAGAGAGAGGGAGAGAAAAAAAGATATTATATATTTAGAAATGTCAGGAATGACTCTTCCGGGTGTGTGGAGAAGATCAGAGAGAGAGAGAGAGAGAGAGAGCAAGGAAAGGAATTGAAGGGAAAATTAGAGGTAGAGTGTAGAGATGAAAGAGAGAGAGAGAGAGAGGGGGGAAGGAAGAACACGCCAGAGGGGAAATTAAGATATTTCTACCTGGTCTTAAATGAGGGGAAGCGCATTCACGATAACCCAGGGACTCGTTAACTGAGGGGAGGGAGGGAGAGAAGGTAGGGAGGGTAAGAGAGGAAGTTGAATCTTGTAAAAACATACTACAGGGAAAGGAAGGGAGGGAGGAAGGGAGAAGAGGGGGGGGGAAGAGGAAGGGAGAAGAGAGGGGGAGGAAGGGAGAAGAGAGGGGGGAGGAAGGGAGAAGAGAGGGGGGAGGAAGGGAGAAGAGAGGGGGGAGGAAGGGAGAAGAGAGGGGGAGGAAGGGAGAAGAGAGGGGGGAGGAAGGAAGAGGAGAGGGGGGGAGGAAAGGAGAAGAGAGGGGGAGAAAGGGAGAAGAGAGGGGGGGAAGGGAAAAGAGAGGAGTAGGGGAAGGGAGAAGAGAGGAGTAGAGGAAGGGAGAAGAGAGGAGTAGAGGAAGGGAGAAAAGAGTGAGGAGAGGAAGAAAGAAGTTGTAGGAGAAAAGAGGGGATAGGGGGAGACAGGGAAAGGGAGAATGAGGGAGGGATGAGGAAGAGCGATGGAGGAAAGGGAGAGAAAGTGAGAAAGGGAGGGAGGAAGGGAGAAAGGGAGGTAAGAAATTAGATGTTTTCGAAGCAATTAATAATTTTGTTTACTAGGAGAGAGAGAGAGAGAGAGAGAGAGAGAGAGAGAGAGAGAGAGAGAGAGTCCTATACATATCCGACGAAACATTACATTAAAATCCTATATTACTGCGCCTCTCAATCCTTTAACATCCTATAACAATAATGCTATATCCAGTCATAGTAATATATAACAAATCATAATATATAAAGTCTGCATTATATCAGTATTATATTAGTTACAGTCTGACAGGTGAAAATGCATAAATATACATTAATTTCAGAGTGTTGTTGTATTGCGAACCATATTATAATTTACACTTCTACGCTATGTGAGGTAACTGAAGCCGGGTATATGAATCTGATATAGTTTTACACACACACACACACACACACACACACACACACAATTAAAATATAGTTTATTTATTTATTTATATTTTAATAATACCAAGACTGCTGTTGGCTGTGGTGGTCTATACGATCTCCAGTCACAAAATTTATTCCGGAATATTTGTGTTTTAAAATGTGACGTGGCTCCCAGGCTTCTCTCTGCTCCCTGTGATTAACAATGGCATCTTTAGCATTAATTAAAACTAAAAAAAAAAAAATGACGTTTATTGAGTAATTATTGTATTAAAAATTTTAGCTGCCCCGCCATGACGATACTGAAGGTAGTGTTAATAATGGGATAGTCTTATATAGTCCCACCTCTCTCTCTCTCTCTCCAATCCCCCTTCTGCTACCTCCCATTTCCCCTTCCCTTCTATCACCTATGCCTTTCTACTCTTCCTCCCCCTTCTTACCACCTCCCCTATTATTCCCCTTCTTCCTACTCCCTCCCCTCTTCCTCTACCCTCCCTCCTATATAAACCGGTTATACATATGAGCCTCAAGGATAATCACATGTAAAGGGAATTATGATCTGTACTGAACTGACTATGTATGTATGTATGTTTGTTTTATTGTTAACTTTAATATTGTTAGAGAGAGAGAGAGAGAGAGAGAGAGAGAGAGAGAGAGAGAGAGAGGAGGAGGAGGAAAATAACCAGAGAGGAGATAATAATAGTGGAAGAGGAAACCGGAAATCGAAAATCGGAGCAAGGAGGGTGGAGGAGGAAGGAGAGGGAGGGGTAGAGGAGAAGGAAGGGGTAGAGGAGAGGGTAAGGAGATGGAAGGAAAATGAAATAGAAGCTGGAAAGAGATGAAGGAAACGGAGAGAGAGAGAGAGAGAGGAGGAGGGAAAAGGAGGGAAAAGGAAGTACTCACCCACCAGAAGAGAAAGAAGAGAAAGGTAGAAGTGAGAGAAAAGTTGTACTTGAGATACAATGTGAGGTAGGAATACGAGGCAAGGAATAAAGAAGGAATGTGGATGTGAAGAAAGCGTCGGGGAGGGAGCGGATGAGGGTGTGTTGGGGCAGTGCGGATATTGAGAGAATGGGAAGTGAAAAATTAGTTAAAAATATTGTATAATAATTTCACAGGGAGGAGGGAGGAGGGTAAGACCAAGAGGTAGGAGACGGTGGGGTGAGGGGGGGGGGGGAGACCAAGAGGGAGGAGACGGTGGGGTGAGGGGGGGAGACCAAGAGGGAGGAGACGGTGGGGTGAGGGGGGGAGACCAAGGGGTAGGAGACGGTGGGGTGAGGGGGGGGGGAGACCAAGGGGTAGGAGACGGTGGGGGTGAGGGGGGAGACGGTGGGGTGAGGGGGGGAGACCAAGAGGTAGGAGACGGTGGGGTGAGGGGGGGAGACCAAGAGGGAGGAGACGGTCGGGTGAGGGGGGGAGACCAAGAGGTAGGAGACGGTGGGGTGAGGGGGGGAGACCAAGAGGGAGGAGACGGTGGGGTGAGGGGGGGAGACCAAGAGGGAGGAGACGGTGGGGTGAGGGGGGGAGACCAAGGGGTAGGAGACGGTGGGGGTAAGGGAGGGAGACCAAGAGGTAGGAGACGGTGGGGTGAGGGGGGGAGACCAAGAGGGAGGAGACGGTGGGGTGAGGGGGGGAGACCAAGAGGTAGGAGACGGTGGGGAGGGAAGGAAGAGGGAGGGGGAGGTTTAGCCAGGAAGAAAGCGGTGTGCGTGAATGAGAGGGTACCATGGCGGCAAGTGACTGATGGAGGAACGACGTGGTGGTGATGCTGTGTGTGTGTGTGTGTGTGTGTGTGTGTGTGTCATCCCACTTGTTGATAAATAAAGTCAATTATTTAAGAAGATAAAGTTAATTAACAGGTGTATTAGGCATTGAGAGACTTGCCTCGTTATACAGGTACAAAAATAAGGTGTTTTGCCGCATCAGGTATTGAGGATTAATGAGGTGTTGAGGTCATTTACCCCCTGAGACAACATCCCACAGCGTTTAGCCAATAGCTCGACAGCTGCCGGACGCCCAGCCAATAACAACAGGGACATAACATTTCCTCCTCATAAATTTTGTCAGTAACGCAACAACGCGGGAAGATTCAGCCAATAAACAGATCAACGCCGGAACACTTAACCAATAGGAAAACAGCGCGGGAAAAATGGTATTTGGCCACAACAATATGTCTTCTTGCGTGATGATGAATCCGGGAGAGGAAATTCTCATGCCATCTATTGGCAGCTTTATGTACCGTCCAGTCATTTAGCCAATAACAAAACAGCAAGGGAATAACATCCAACCAATGAGAGAAACGCTGGGCAACATTCAGCCAATAACACAATATTGTTTTCGTCGCTATAAGATAATAAGCCCAGGTCACATAAAGTAGCTTCCTATACCCTGTATGTTCAATCAATTAACCAATGAAATAACAGTTCGGGAGCACTCGGCTAATAAAGAAACAGGAGTGGTGGGAGGTATTCAGCGGCAACCCGAACTGTATCTTCATTGGCTGCTCTCATTAACGATGTCGATCTTTCTAACCAATGATGTAATCCGTCTCTTATGATCCAATGCATAAAAACCGTATACTTCCTGCTCCACTCGTCACTGCTTCTGTTTTTACCGCTATTTTTTTTTTAACTCCTCTCTGTAAATATTGTAGCATTTACCAACGCCTCTCTCCTGTACTTTTGTAAATATTGTAGCATTTACCAACGCCTCTCTCCTGTACTTTGGTAAATATTGTAGCTTTTACCAACGCTTCTCTCCGGTACTTTGGTAAATATTGTAGCATTTACCAGCGCCATTATTCAGCACCTTTGTAAATCCTGTGCCAGTGATTGATGCCTCTATGGACTCTATGCAATACCTGTGTAACTATTGTACCGGTGGAATTATCCCTGCCTCTAAGCTGCTGTCTCTAAGCTGCTGCCTCTAAGCTGCTGCCTCTAACAATGTGGGAGAGGAGAGGGACTCAGTTATTTCGGCTATACCAAGGAGAGTGAGAGAAAGAGGGGTGGAGAAGAGAGAGAGAGAAAGAGAGGGGTGGAGAAGAGAGAGAGAGGTGAAGGGATAAAAAGAGAGATGGAGAAGAGAGAGAGAGGTGGAGAAGGGAGAGAAAGAGAGATGGAGAAGAAAGAGAGTGGTGGAGAAGGGAGAGAAAGAGGGAGTGGGGAGATACAGTAGTTGGAGTTACGACAGATAGGTGGAGATAGACAGGGAGGTGAAGGAGAGGAAGAGAATGAAGTAAAAAGAAAGAAAGAAAGAAAGAAAGACAGACAAATGAATAGAATGACAAAGAGAAGAAGAGAGAGGAGTAGAAAGTGAGAGAGAGAGGGGGGTAGAAAGAGAGAGACAGAGGAGGCAGAGAGACAATAAATGACAGAGAGAGAGAGAGAGTGTAAAAAGAAAGAAAGAGAGAGAGAGGGGGGAGATAGAAAGAGACGAAGAGAGAGGGGTAGAAAGAGAGAAAGAGAGTGATAGAAATAGAGAAAGTCTACCCCCAGGCTTTCTCGAAATATAGATAACTCAATATTTTCACACGTAAAATACTGAATGACACAGTGACAGCTTAAATTATCTCCAGTAAAAATATAGAGGAAACGTAAAAACTGATATCACCCCTTTTTTTGCTTTTTTCACTTTTTCTGTCTCTGTCTGTCTGTCTGTCTCTCACGTTCATATTTCCGTTTGGCTCTCTCTCTCTCTCTCTCTCTCTCTCTCTCTCTCTCTCTCTCTCTCTCTCTCTCTCTCTCTCTCTCTCTCTCTCTGCTCTGCCCTTTAAATAAAATATTAAAATAACTGGTAACTCGTGTCCTCTCGGAGTGTCCAACTAGAGTTTGTTAATTTATTTATTTTTTTTTTGCTTTTCTTTTTTTATTTCTTGATATATATATTTTTTTTAAACTCTAGGGAAAAAAATCACACAATATATTATGACTTTTAGTGTTATTTTTTTATTCAATAACTAATACTTTTTCTAATAATAACAATAATAATAAATAAATAAATAAATAAATACACACAATACAAAATAATAATGATATTAAAACTTTTTGAAATAGGGAAAATATATATATACAAAATTTATATATATTTTTTGGGGGTGAGAGTTATTTGAACAAGTCGCGGATCATATTAAAATATTGTCCGAAAAAAATTGTCTCATTTCCCAACTCGTACAGGTGGCAGGTGATGTGTTTTAGAGAGAGAGAGAGAGAGAGAGAGAGAGAGAGAGAGAGAGTACCAGTACTTAGTTTATACCCACCACCCGACTTCTAACGTCCTACCACCTACCATTACTCTCCCACCACACCACACCACCGCTACACCACCGCTACACCACACACATCCCACTACACATCCCACTACCCACACCACACTACAACACACCACCACTACACAACCCACTACCCACCACCCAACACCAACCTCCACCACTAGTCTCCCACCACAACCCACCACCCACCACTCACCACCCCACCACCCAACACCCACCACCCCACCACCCAACCTGTTAGAGTTGGCAGCTAGTGTTTTTCTCCGCCCGTATATAAGACCCGAGGCATTACACCCAAAGGCTTCAGTATTTCGTAGATGTAAACACACTGTCAGCTGTTTTTGCCGGGGGATGCCAGAACCACGAGCTGAATATACCATTATTTTTCGATATTTTTCCCCCCTTTTTCTTCCCTACCTCTCCCCCCCCCCCTCCCCCACCCTATCTCACTTTCCTACTTTCTCTAACAATGCTACTTTTTGGGGGGGGGGGGGGTACGTTGCATATGTTTAGTGTCAAGATTGAAATTCGTGGGGTTTAAAGCTGGCGTTGTTTTTTTTGTTTTTTTAGGGTGGTGGGGTGGCTTAAGGGGGGTGGGGTGGCTTAAGGGGGGTGGGGTGGCTTTAGGGGGGTGGGGTGGCTTTAGGGGGTTGGGGTGGCTTAAGGGTGGTGGGGTGGCTTAAGGGTGGTGGGGTGGCTTTAGGGGGGTGGGGTGGCTTAAGGGGGGTGGGGTGGCTTAAGTGAATTTTCTGGTGCTAAGATTTATATATTTATATTTTTTTTTATTCTATCTATGTCAGTCTGTCTGTCTGTCTGCCTATTGATGTATCTATCTTTCTATCTATCTGTCTGTCTGCCTATCGATGTATCATTGTGTTTGTGAGGGTTAAATGACTAAAGCGGTGTTGATTGAGGCATGAGGTGGACATATTGGTTTAATCCCCGCTAAATGGCCTTAAAAGGGCTGTTTTTTATCTGGTTTTTATGATACATTTTTTTCCGTTGTGGGTTGTTGAGATCTGTTGGTGGTGGGTTGTCGAGATCTGTTGGTGGTGGGTTGTTGAGATCTGTTGGTGGGTTGTCGAGATCTATTGGTGGTGGGTTGTTGAGATCTGTTGGTGGGTTGTCGAGATCTGTTGGTGGTGGGTTGTTGAGATCTGTTGGTGGGCTGTCGAGATCTATTGAATTGAAACATTTTGTTTAGCCAGGAAAACACAGATACAGAGTGGATAATAATAACAATATTAACATTACTGAGTCAGTTGAGAACCTGAGCTCTCTTTTAGGCACCTGATATATACTATACATTTATCTCAAGGAAGTATTATGTAACATTTAGTATCATCTGGAATAGTACAATAGCCTGGTGGTAATAAGAACATGTTATCACGGTTATCACTTCAATATTTATTTATTATTTTTTTATTTATTTTTTATTTATATTATAAGTATATACATAAATTTCAGTGGAATTGAAAAACATAAGTATAATGGGGGAGCAGTACAACATGGGCTGTACAGTAATAAGGTTGAACAAGAGGTCAGAGCTGTCAGGATTATGTCTAGTTGACAAATATATATATTGTAATGGTAATTTCTTATCTATTTACACGATAATTTCAGATAAAACGGTTTTGACGGTACATTAAAGGCAGGTACTATAAATATACAGTAGTGAGTATTACAGGAAATATTAATACTTAGACAA
>CAUDMG010001020.1:37500-42500 GCA_958450375.1 Homarus gammarus
AGAGGCAAAGAAGGAGGTGACAAGACAGACATATAACGAGGAAGGGAGAGAGGGGTATATATAGGAAAAGAGAAATATATAAAGAGAGAGAAAGAAATAAAGAGGGAAATAGATACACAGAGGCAAGAGTGAAAGAAAGTGAGAGAGAGAGAGAGAGAGATAAGACTCACCCAGGTAAATTTTTTTTCTCAAATTATCTCTTCCTAATATTAATAAATATAACCTAATCTAACCTAACCTAACCTAACCTAACGTAATCTAACCTAACCTAACCTAACCTAGCGTAATCTAACCTAATCTAACCTAACCTAACCTAACCTAATCTAACCTAACCTAACTTAACGTAATCTAACCTAACCTAACCTAACCTCACCTAACCTAACCTCACCTAACCTCACCTAACCTCACCTAACTTAACCTAAACATAGAACATCTTAACTAGTTCGTGACCAAACTGTACAGAGGTAAAAATTTAAGTCAGTTTAGTTAATTTTAGATTTTTTTCGTTTCGTCTCTGTGATAAATTTAATGATGGAACGGACTGAAGGAATTAGATTATGTCTTTGATATTAGATGAAAGTTTGAGATAATTGAATGAATGTGGTACTGAAAATATTGTGTAGTGGGGGGGGGGGTCTGGTGTGGAGGGTTGGGTGTGGGGGGGTCTGGGGGTTGTGGGGGCTTGTTATTGTGTGTGGGGAGGGGGGTTTGTTGGTGTGTGTCTGTGTGTGGGAGTTGTGTGTGTGGGGGTAGGGGTTGTGGGGGGTTTGTTGGTGTGTGGGTGGGTTGTTGGGGGGTCTGGGTGTGTGTAGAGGGCTTGAGAGTGCGTGGTGGGGTATTGGTGTGTGTGTGTGGGGCAGGGTGGCATAACGAAACCCGGACATTATAAAAAAAAAAAAAAATAAATCTCACCACACCGCAGTCATCTGGCAGGGGGATGAAATAGACCGTTCCTCTTACCAGGCCCTGACGACTGTGGACAGCTTCGTGACGAGGTAAAACTTTACTCTGGGAAAATGAACTAGATGCCGCGGGTTTAATGTTTCTACGTATTTTAGCTTAGCCAGTGTCTATCTCCCTGTCAGTTTGCAATACCTAGCTGATGATTGTCACTTTGTGTGTTTTTTGGCGATTTGATCAATATTTCGTATCAAATTTTCCTCCCAGTATTAGTCAAACGTGTCGGTTCCTCAGTTAAGAAAGGTGTTAACTGAATCACTTTAGGCGACAGATTCACTGAAGTAACTAGAGACTCGGGAGGCAACAGCCGTGTGTCGCTTCACTACCTCAGCAGCCAGCCGGGTTAAATATCTCCATCATCCTCAGCCCTCGCAGTCTCTCACAAGGTGGAGAACAACCGCCATCTTGAGTCCCAGTAACCTTTGTGTCTCCCAATGTGTAAAGTAATGAATAAATTAGCATGACAAGAGGCGTGTTGGAGATCATTTGTATACAGTGCTCGTGGGAGGAGATCTTAAGTGGGTGTTTTTTTCCCCGTTTGTTCTGTGTGTAGGAGACCTCACTGTCATTAATGGTCGTGACGCTTTACGTGTATGTCTGTCTGTATGTATGTGTGTGTGTGTGTGTGTGTGTGTGTGTGTATGTATGTATGTATGTGTGTGTGTGTGTGTGTGTATGGTGTCTCTTGGTATTTATAAGGGAGTTAGTCTTTTGAGCTCTTCATTGAGGCAAGACACGGCCAAAGTTTCTTACTGGTAATCCTATTATGATCCACCTGGAAGTTTGTTAATGAGAAGAATGTGTCAACAACTCACCTGAGACTTACGGCGGTGAAGCCAGGTGATGTTGACAACACCACTGCCACCCAACTACCACTGCCAACCATCACCACTACTGCCAACCATCACCACCACCGCCAACCATCACTGTCACCCAACCACCACCACTGCCAACCATCACCACTACTGCCAACCATCACCACCACTGCCAACCATCACCACTACTGCCAACCATCACTACCACCGCCAACCATAACCACCACCGCCAACCATCACTGTCACCCAACCACCACTGCCAACCATCACCACCACTGCCAACCATCACCACTACTGCCAACCATCACTACCACCGCCAACCATCACCACCATCACTGCCACCCAACCACCACTGCCAACCATCACCACTACTGCCAACCATCACTACCACCGCCAACCATCACCACCATCACTGTCACCCAACCACCACTGCCAACCATCACCACTACTGCCAACCATCACTACCACCGCCAACCATAACCACCACCGCCAACCATCACTGTCACCCAACCACCACTGTCACCCACCACCACTGTCACCCACCACCACTGTCACCCACCACCAGTGCCACCCACCACTAGTGCCACCCACCACCACTGCCAACCACCACTAGTGCCACCCACCACCACTGCCAACCACCATTGTCACCCAACCACCACCATTACTGTCACCCACCACCAGTGCCACCCACCACCAGTGCCACCCACCACCACTGCCAATCACCACCACCACTGTCACCCACCACCAGAGCCACCCACCACCACCACCATCACCTCTCTAGTGACGTCACGTTTGTTTACTGTGATGCATTGTGGGAGAGACTGTTGTGGGCGGGAGACGTGATGATGTACATGGGCCACTATAGACGACACCAAGAACACGACACTACACACGAGGGGCTTCATCACCTGACGGGGAGTTCTAATTAAGAACTTGTGGCGCTGAGTGCTGAACATTTCTCGTCTAGATAAGTAACGTGACTACTTCCTTCCTTCCTTCCTTCCTTCCTTCCTTCCTTCCTTCCTTCCTCGTATCTACCTTATTAATGTTTCAACAATTTTAGTTTTATGATATTAACTTGAATTTATCCAGTCCATTTTTTTGTCATTTTATTACGAGCGTCATTTTTTGTACACTAGATAAACATTAATGAGAACCTAACCTAACCTAACCTAACCTAACCTAACCTAACCTAACCCATCTTTATCCCAGGAGTTTGCAATTAATTATACGTGTAAACTGCGATTATTATTATTATTATTATTATTATTATTATTATCATTATCATTATCATTATTATTATTATTATTATTATTATTATTATTATTATTATTATTATTATTAGACCTGTGGGCAGTATATATATGAAGTCAACAACACCGATGACTAAAATATTTATAAGTGACAAGTTGATTTACGTTGTTTAATTAGGCTTTTGTTAGGTAGGTTGTGGTGGGGGGAGGGAGAGGTTGGAGGGAAAGGGAGTGGGGAGGAAGAGGTAGAGGGGTGGAAGATAGGAATAGAGGAAGGGGAGGAAGAGAGGAAGGTTGGAGAAAAGAGGAGGAGAAAGAGGGGTGAAGGATAAAATTGTGGAGAAAGAGAGGAGGACAATGAATCACACGCCTCCATGTTTGTGCTCCATAACAACAACAACAACAACAAGTATGATATCACTTCAAGGCAAAACAGGAAAATTTTCAATGGGGTTTTTACGATCACCTTTCTGGCTGTGTTTGAGTGTGTGAGGGGAAGGGGGGTGGGTGGGTGGGAGAGGCACTCGATATCGTGAAAAAGTGTGTGAGTGGGTTATATAGATTGGACTCTCTCTCTCTCTCTCTCTCTCCTCTCTCTCTCTCTCTCTCTCTCTCTCTCTCTCTCTCTCTCTCTCTCCAGCACAACACCTCCAAGATTTAGCCAGTGCGGACGGGGATATAAGACCAGTCAATCCTCATGAAATAGTCAGTCTCACCCTTGTAAGATCTCTTAGCGGGCAACACAGCTGACCAACACTACACGCCACCCTCCACACCTGACCAACACACTACACCCCATGCCTGACCAACACACTACACCACACACCCCACGCCTGACCAACACTACACGCCACACACCCCACGCCTGACCAACACACTACACTCCACGCCTGACCAACACACTACACCCCACACCTGACCAACACCACACGCCACCCTCCACGCCTGACCAACACCACACGCCACCCTCCACGCCTGACCAACACTACACGCCACCCTCCACGCCTGACAAACACACTACACCCCACGCCTGACCAACACACTGCACCCCACGCCTGACCAACACCACACGCCACCCTCCACGCCTGACAAACACACTACACCCCACGCCTGACCAACACCACACGCCACCCTCCACGCCTGACCAACACACCACACCCCACGCCTGACCAACACCACACGCCACCCTCCACGCCTGACCAACACCACACGCCACCCTCCACGCCTGACCAACACTACACGCCACCCTCCACGCCTGACCAACACCACACGCCACCCTCCACGCCTGACCAACACCACACGCCACCCTCCACGCCTGACCAACACACTACACCCCACACCTGATCAACACCACACACCACACCCCACGCCTGACCAACACACTACACCCCACGCCTGACCAACACCACACGCCACCCTCCACGCCTGACCAACACCACACGCCACCCTCCACGCCTGACCAACACCACACACCACACCTGACCAACACCACACGCCACCCTCCACGCCTGACCAACACCACACGCCACCCTCCACGCCTGACCAACACCACACGCCACCCTCCACGCCTGACCAACACCACACGCCACCCTCCACGCCTGATCAACACCACACGCCACCCTCCACGCCTGACCAACACACTACACCCCACGCCTGACCAACACCACACGCCACCCTCCACGCCTGATCAACACCACACGCCACCCTCCACGCCTGACCAACACCACACGCCACCCTCCACGCCTGATCAACACCACACGCCACCCTCCACGCCTGACCAACACCACACGCCACCTCCCACGCCTGACCAACACCACACACCACACCCCACGCCTGACCAACACCACACGCCACCCTCCACGCCTGACCAACACACTACACCCCACGCCTGACCAACACCACACGCCACCCTCCACGCCTGATCAACACCACACGCCACCCTCCACGCCTGATCAACACCACACGCCACCCT
>CAUDMG010001020.1:47500-71707 GCA_958450375.1 Homarus gammarus
GGTGGTAGTGGTGGTAAAGCCGTGTTGTTATCTAAAGAGAGCCACGGGGAGAATATTACCTCACGTGTGGTAAGTGCTTTCTGGGGTAAGGTAACCCCTGGGCCCCCCGCTGTGGGGAGGGTGGGTGGGGGGTGGTGGAGGGTAGCGGTTGTGGTGGTGGGTGATTATGGGGGAGGAAGGTGATGGTGGGTTGTGGTGGGGAAGGAAGGTGATGGTGGGTCGTGGTGGGGAAGGAAGGTGATGGTGGGTTATGATAGGGAAGGAAGGTGATGGTGGGTTGTGGTGGGGAAGGAAGGTGATGGTGGGTGAGAACGGGAATGATGGTGGTGATGGATGAGGGTGGCGGAGGGTAGTGGTTGTGGGGGAAGGGATATTTGTGGTAGTGGGGGGTGGCGGGGGAGGGGGGTGGTGGTGGTGGTGGTGGCGGGGGAGGAGGGTGGTGGTGGTGGGGGGGCTTATCACCCTAAGGCAATATTTACTTCAGAATCTCAAATCTTCGTAAAAAATTAATATAAATATTTAACGAGGAATAACTTGGTCTTAATGCTTTTTCACCGCGATTTTGTGTATTATCTTTGAGTCTGTGGGATCCATCTATCTATCTATTTACCTATCTATCAGTTTGTCTGTCTGTCGGGTTTCCTCTCTCTCTCTCTCTCTCTCTCTCTCTCTCTCTCTCTCTCTCTCTCTCTCTCTCTCTCCTTGGGCAGTTGCTTTCTTACCATGCCTGCAGTAGTCGCCCCCCTCTCTACCACTGTTAATCTCTGTGGTACAATATTTCTGCTTTAAGACTCAGCCAAGAGGTATTATGTATTCAGGGTCGAGTCTCCATGAACTTGTGAGTTAAGGGATTCTCTTTAACTTACTGTGCTGAACGACCTATCTTACCTACTAACTTAAACACGTATTGTAAGTTGATGGGAGACAAAGGTTAGGTTAGGTTAGGTTAGACTAGACGGAGTTGGGATATGGAATAATGGTGGATTAGTTAAGACTTTTTTAACACAGTCACAGGTGGTCAATTACAACTTTAATAACTCACAGGTGGTCAATTACACCTTTTATAACTCACAGGTGGTCAATTACAACAGTAATAACTCACAGGTGGTTCAATTACAACTTTAATAACTCACAGGTGGTCAATTACAACTTTAATATCTCACAGGTGGTCAATTACAACTTTAATAACTCACAGGTGGTCAATTACAAATTTAATAACTCACAGGTGGTCAATTACAACTTTAATAACTCACAGGTCGTCAATTACAACAGTAATAACTCACAGGTGGTCGATTACAACTTTAATAACTCACAGGTGGTCAATTATAGCTTCCAAGGTGTCAATTTCAGCGTATAAATAAATCACAGCTGTTATCTATGGACCCCCCCTCCCTCGATAAATCACCGTGATCAGACAGGTGCTTGAAATAAATCACCGTGGTCAGACAAGGCTTCATATTGGCTTCAGTTGGTTTCACCGGTGGCCTTGTATGACCTCAAAAGGCAGTTAGGTGGTTGGATTTCCCCCTTTCTAAGCCAATATCGGCTTATGGTAATTCAGGGTGACCGCGAGAAACCTTTTTTTCCTTAACCCTTCGGAGGTATAAAGAGGCGATCGAGCTGAGGCAAAGGGGAAAACTTGGGGAGGCTGTGGAGCTTACCTAAGGGTGGGGAGGGGGGGCTCTTACCTAAGGGTGGGGGAAGGGGGGGTCTCTTTCCTAAGGGTGAGGGAAGGGGGGCTCTTACCTAAGGGTGGGGGAAGGAGGGGTCTCTTACCTAAGGGGGGTGAAGGGGGGTCTCTTACCTAAGGGTGGGGGAAGGGGAGTCTCTTACCTAAGGGTGGGGGAAGGGGGGTCTCTTACCTAAGGGTGGGGGTCGGGGGGTCTCTAAACTTAGCTGGGGGGACGGGGGGTCTATTTCAAATGCGTCGGGGACGGGGGGTCTCTTTCCTAAGGGTGGGGGAAGGGGGGTCTCTTACCTAAGGGTGGGGGAAGGGGAGTCTCTTACCTAAGGGTGGGGGAAGGGGGGTCTCTTACCTAAGGGTGGGGGAAGGGGGGGTCTCTTTCCTAAGGGTGAGTGACGGGGGGGCTCTTACCTAAGGGTGGGGGAAGGGGGGTCTCTTAACTAAGGGTGGGGGAAGGGGGGTCTCTTACCTAAGGGTGGGGGAAGGGGGGTCTCTTACCTAAGGGTGGGGGAAGGGAGTCTCTTACCTAAGGGTGGGGGAAGGGGGGTCTCTTACCTAAGGGTGGGGAAGGGGGTCTCTTCCTAAGGGTGGGGGAAGGGGGGTCTCTTTCCTAAGGGTGGGGGAAGGGGGGTCTCTTACCTAAGGGTGGGGGAAGGGGGGTCTCTTACCTAAGGGTGGGGGAAGGGGGGCCTCTTACATACGGGTGGGGGAAGGGGAGTCTCTTACCTAAGGGTGGGGGAAGGGGGGTCTCTTACCTAAGGGTGGGGGAAGGGGGGTCTCTTTCCTAAGGGTGGGGGAAGGGGGGTCTCTTTCCTAAGGGTGGGGGAAGGGGGGTCTCTTACCTACGGGTGGGGGAAGGGGCGTCTCTTACCTAAGGGTGGGGGAAGGGGGTCTCTTTCCTAAGGAGTGGGGGAAGGGGGGTCTCTTACCTAAGGGTGGGGGAAGGGGGGTCTCTTTCCTAAGGGTGGGGGAAGGGGAGTCTCTTACCTAAGGGTGGGGGAAGGGGGGTCTCTTACCTAAGGGTGGGGGAAGGGGGGTCTCTTACCTAAGGGTGGGGGAAGGGGAGTCTCTTACCTAAGGGTGGGGGAAGGGGGGTCTCTTTCCTAAGGGTGGGGGAAGGGGGGTCTCTTACCTAAGGGTGGGGGAAGGGGGGGTCTCTTACCTAAGGGGGGGGGAAGGGGGGTCTCTTCCTAAGGGTGGGGGAAGGGGGGTCTCTTACCTAAGGGTGGGGGAAGGGGGGTCTCTTACCTAAGGGTGGGGGAAGGGGGGGTCTCTTACCTAAGGGTGGGGGAAGGGGGGTCTCTTACCTAAGGGTGGGGGAAGGGGGGTCTCTTACCTAAGGGTGGGGGAAGGGGGGTCTCTTACCTAAGGGTGGGGGAAGGGGGGTCTCTTACCTAAGGGTGGGGGAAGGGGGGTCTCTTACCTAAGGGTGGGGGAAGGGGGGTCTCTTACCTAAGGGTGGGGTAGGGGGGTCTCTTACCTAAGGGTGGGGGAAGGGGGGTCTCTTACCTAAGGGTGGGGGAAGGGGGGTCTCTTTCCTAAGGGTGGGGGAAGGGGGGTCTCTTACCTAAGGGTGGGGGAAGGGGGGTCTCTTACCTAAGGGTGGGGGAAGGGGGGTCTCTTACCTAAGGGTGGGGGAAGGGGGGTCTCTTACCTAAGGGTGGGGGAAGGGGGGTCTCTTACCTAAGGGTGGGGGAAGGGGGGTCTCTTACCTAAGGGTGGGGGAAGGGGGGTCTCTTTCCTAAGGAGTGGGGGAAGGGGGGTCTCTTACCTAAGGGTGGGGGATGGGGGGTCTCTTACCTAGGGGTGGGGGAAGGGGGGTCTCTTACCTAAGGGTGGGGGAAGGGGGGTCTCTTACCTAAGGGTGGGGGAAGGGGGGTCTCTTACCTACGGGTGGGGGAAGGGGGGTCTCTTACCTAAGGGTGGGGGAAGGGGGGTCTCTTACCTAAGGGTGGGGGAAGGGGGGTCTCTTACCTAAGGGTGGGGGAAGGGGGGTCTCTTTCCTAAGGGTGGGGGAAGGGGGGTCTCTTTCCTAAGGGGGGTGAAGGGGGGGTCTCTTACCTAAGGGTGGGGAAGGGGGGTCTCTTCCTAAGGGGGGTGAAGGGGGGTCTCTTACCTAAGGGTGGGGGAAGGGGGGTCTCTTACCTAAGGGTGGGGGAAGGGGGGTCTCTTACCTAAGGGTGGGGGAAGGGGGGTCTCTTACCTAAGGGTGGGGGAAGGGGGGTCTCTTACCTAAGGGTGGGGGAAGGGGGGTCTCTTACCTAAGGGTGGGGGAAGGGGGGTCTCTTACCTAAGGGTGGGGGAAGGGGGGTCTCTTACCTAAGGGGGGGGGGAGGGGGTCTCTTACCTAAGGGTGGGGGAAGGGGGGTCTCTTTCCTAAGGGTGGGGGAAGGGGGGTCTCTTTCCTAAGGGGGTGAAGGGGGGTCTCTTACCTAAGGGTGGGGGAAGGGGGTCTCTTTCCTAAGGGGGGTGAAGGGGGTCTCTTACCTAAGGGTGGGGGAAGGGGGGTCTCTTACCTAAGGGGGGTGGAGGGGGGTCTCTTACCTAAGGGTGGGGGAAGGGGGGTCTCTTACCTAAGGGGGGTGGAGGGGGGTCTCTTACCTAAGGGTGGGGGAAGGGGGGTCTCTTTCCTAAGGGTGGGGGAAGGGGGGTCTCTTACCTAAGGGTGGGGGAAGGGGGTCTCTTACCTAAGGGTGGGGGAAGGGGGGTCTCTTACCTAAGGGTGGGGGAAGGGGGGTCTCTTACCTAAGGGTGGGGGAAGGGGGGTCTCTTACCTAAGGGTGGGGGAAGGGGGGTCTCTTACCTAAGGGTGGGGGAAGGGGGGTCTCTTACCTAAGGGTGGGGGAAGGGGGGTCTCTTACCTAAGGGTGGGGGAAGGGGGGTCTCTTACCTAAGGGTGGGGGAAGGGGGGTCTCTTACCTAAGGGTGGGGGAAGGGGGGTCTCTTACCTAAGGGTGGGGGAAGGGGGGTCTCTTACCTAAGGGTGGGGTAAGGGGTTTTTTTTTACTTAAGTTTTGGGGAAAATTTAAAAGTCAGGGGTGGGGGGGGGGGAGTTTTTGCCTTAGATTGGGGAAATTGGGGTTGGTTATGGGGGCTAAGGTTGGGTGTTTTGGGAAATGGGGTGGTAATGGAACTTAGGGTGGGGTGAGTGTTTGGTGAAATAGGGATGTAATGGAACTTACCCAAATGTTTAAGGTAAGTCAGGTATACCGGAACTTACCTGGTGAGGGTAGATTAGTGTAGATGGTCAAGTTTACCCACATGACACCTACTCAGCAAACCATATAATGTAAACCGGATATTTTTGGTGGTAGTTTATATATCTTGACGCCCAACAACCATAAACATTTCAACCGAACTTGTACAGATATCATACGAATCAACTATCAATTCAAATACTAAAAACACAAAACACAGAACTACGTAATTGATCCCTGTGTTCAAGATCAACCACCGAGCTTGTCAGTTATCCATCAACGTTCAATTCTGTTACTTTGACAAAAATCCCAACCCGAAGTTATTTGTGGTTAGGTCTCTCCTGTTATCTCCCCGTGACCCCCAGGCGTCAGGGAGGACCTAGGGGATCAGCTTCTTGTCGATGAATGATTTTAGTATTCATGGGATATATATATATATATATATAAGAGTGTCGTCAGATCTTGGTGAAATGTACAATAACACAAATTGGTGCTGACTGTTGTGCATTTGGTCGGTGTGTGTGTGTGGTGATGAGGAAGTCTTTGAAGGAGTGAGGGAGGGAGGTAGTGGTGGTGAGGGAGGTAGTGGTGGTGAGGGAGAGAGCTGCTGGATGGATGCTATACATTGTGGTATATATTGTAACATTGTCTTTTTTTTCTTTCTTTTTCTTTTAGAGTGTACTGGTGAAGTGTGTGTGTGTGTGTGTGTGTGTGTGTGTCTCTCTCTCTCTCTCTCTCTCTCTCTCTCTCTCTCTCTCTCTCTCTCTCTCTCTCTCTCTCTCTCTCTCTCTCTCTCCCCGTCTGTCGCTATGATTGTCTTGTACCCAAATCTGAAAGCATCTTTGCACGCCCACTGAAGCCTGAAATTCACGACCATCCTTGAAGACATTCTTGTTAACGTGAAAACTGTTTATATATTTCAATTGTGTTTTTCTTTACAGTGTACGGGATGATTCACTCGCTGGTAGCCCCTGTGTATGTCGCTAGTATTTATACGACAAAAACTGTAAGATTTGAAGAACAATAACAATAGGAAGTGAATAGCAATAACAATAACAACATTAGGAACTGAAAAACAAAAATAATAACAATAACAAAACAAATGCACTAATATCAACAAAAATAACAGTACTAAATTCACTAAAATAACAACAATAACAGACACAAGAACAACAAAAACATTTACACACCAACACAAACAGAAAGAGCTAACCTCGTATGACCAGCTTATGCAACGCAACATCTGTGATGGACGATATTTAGCTATAATCGTCCATTTGGGAATCACCTTTCTGGGAATCGTCCACGTGGGAAGAAATCGTCTATCTGGGAATCGTCTTAGTGGCATGTAATCATATTTACCCTGTGGAATATTCTCCTCCTCCTCCTCCTCCTCCTCTCTCTTCCTTCCTCTCTTCCTCCTCCTTTCCCATTCAATTAATAATACAAATAATAATAATAACAATATATTCACCTCAAAGACAGATTATAAATATTACCCACATATATATTTCCATCATGCATTAAGTTGGTAAATATATACATTATGCATCCTTCCTATATTAAAAACTTCTTTCGTTAATATCTCGTCTCAAATACTCGTGGTTGGCTTTTGTGAATAATTGACATCGCGCTCAGGAGAGAGAAATACCCGGGTGAAATACTATTCCAGTCTCCGTATTTACCAAACAACGCCAGGGAACTCCGCCTGTAATGTTTACAAGTGACGCGGTGTAGGCAGGCAGGATATTGACAGTGACCAACATTACAACTTGTCGGGGTATCGATCGCCAAACACTCTGCCTGTCCCCGTGACCTCAATAGCGTAATTATCTATCTCGATATCTCAATTATATTTTCCTTTAATGATGTAAGATTTAGTTATGTAGGGGGAATTTTGTTTTGATAATATTAATATGTCTGTTCGATGGTGTGTGGACTGTAAGATGTCGTTTGTCTTTTGTTTACACATGATCCTCCCTGTTCTTCGCCACCTATCAGATGAATCGTGAATTAAGGGCCATTAGCGGTGAAGGTTTCGATTCTCTATTTAATTTGGGAAATTTTAGAATTATATTGTCTGTATATGGAACCAAAAGTATGTATTTATTTATATTTATTTCAAGAGAGTGTTGTAGTGTGTCAGTTGATTTAGATAAGTTAAAAGATGTGTAAATTCTGTATGATATTTAACTAAGATATGTGGAAATACTTGAGGGGTAATTATGCGTTGTACTCACATTTATATTTCAGATCTTTCTCATTTTTGTCCTTATTTTTCTTCTTTGCAGTACATAAGGTGATGCTCATTTACCTTTGTATAACTGTCTTGTGACCTTAACCTCTCTCTCTCTCTCTCTCTCTCTCTCTCTCTCTCTCTCTCTCTCTCTCTCTCTCTCTCTCCTTCCTTGTCTTAGTTCTAACTACCTGGAAGCGAGTTAAGTCATCAAAGTACCTCAATAACACAAACCACTAAAGAGATTACGTTCCTGGTCCATGTTGGCTGAGGTGTGTGTGTGTATGTAACGCAGGACCTGATACGGCAGAGTAACAGCCTAATTTAGACGTTCATTTGGAAAACTTTCTGTGTATCACTTAAGATTAGCGCCGACCCCCCCCCCCCTCACCCCCCCCACCACACCATCCAGTTTTGTTTAGCTCATCACCAACTATACACATTCTTCCAACTATACACATTCTTACATCACCAGTTATACACATTCTTACATCACCAGTTATACACATTCTTACATCACCGGTTATACACATTCTTACATCACCGGTTATACACATTCTTCCAACTATATACATTCTCACATCACCATCTATATACATTCTTCCTTCACCAGTTATACACATTCTCACCTCACCAACTATAAACATTCCTACCTCAAGATCTACGACACAAATCCCACCTTAAGTCATGGGTGAGTGAGAATACAGGCGGCTGTCATGGGTGGTGGGCTGGGTAAACCCTTGTGACTTACCCAGATTACAGGACTCATATCACGTGGAGGGTGAGGCGTGTGTCTTGCTGCTCCAGTGTGTGTGTGTGTGTGTGTGTGTGTGTGTCCTCTATCCCAAAGGAATAATGTAAAGACCAATATCTCTCTCTCTCTCTCTCTCTCTCTCTCTCTCTCTCTCTCTCTCTCTCTCTCTCTCATTCTTCGTCGCACTCTCCCTCACTTTCCCAGACATCTGACGTGAGCACTATTTATTCCTAAGGATCTTTAACTGTCGAACTACCTCGTTATAGGTCAATCAACTGAAGTTAAGACTTGCCACGTAATATATTCTCAAAGTCACGTATTTTATGCTATTTTTTCTCTTATTGGAAACTCGAGGAGGGAAGGGGAGGGAGGGGGGGAAGGGGAGGGGAGTGGTAGGTAGGGGAGGGGAGCGGTAGGTAGGGGAAGGAGAGGAGAGGGGTAACGAAAAGTGGGAGAAATGGAGGGGGAGAGGAGGGTAAAGAGGCAGGGGAGAGGAGAAGAGGATGGGAGAAGGAAGGGGAGGGGAAGGTGGGTAGGGAGAGGGGGATCAAGAGTTGGCGTGTGGAAGAGGGAGGAGGAGGAGGAGAGGAAGGGAGGTTGAGGAAAAGAGGATGGGAAAGGAGGAAGAGGAGATGGAGAAGAATGAGAAAGAGGTGGAAAGGGGAAGGGTTAAATGTCAAGGCATCGTATTCAAGGGGTCAAGGCATCGTATTCAAGGGGTCAAGGCATCGTATTCAAGGGGTCAAGGCATCGCCATACTCCAGATATAAAATCAATCCTAAGCATTAAAAATTCCCTTAAATCCAGATTAGTTTTCACTTACGATATAAATACCATAACAAACTACAAACAACAAATCACTTAACATCACCATTTTCAATTAGGGTAAAATATTCCTTTCACATCAAAGTAGTAGTAGTGGTAGTAGTAGTAGTAGTAGTAGTAGTAGTAGTAGTAGTAGGGCTCTTACTTATAAAAGAAAAGTAAAAAAATACAATAAAAAAGTTAACTGAAATTCAACGATCTCTGACTTGCTCCTTTACTTAACATTTTTATTAAGGTTAAGTTAAAAAAAAAAAAAAAAAAAAACACCTTTGTTACGAGTTTCCTTCCCACAACGACCAACAATCACAGAAAACGAGGAATTTTGTGAGGGGAACCTAAATTAATTTGCGCGGAAGTGAGTAAACAGTCAACAAGAGAAGGACTTTTGTTTTAAATTTGTTTTTATTACTATTATTATAATTGAGTTCATCCATCTTATATGAAGTCAATTGGTGGAGTGTGTTACTGGGTGTTTTATTTTTTTTGGGGGGGGGGGTTAAAGTGAGGATATGAAGAGGGAGGGAGGGAGAGAGAGGGGGAGAGAATGAGGGAGGGAGAGAGGGGGGGGGGGAGAGAGAGGGGGGATGAGACACAGAAAGATAGAGAGATATTGAGAGAGGGGAGGGGGGGAGATAAAAGATAAATGGAGAGAGAGAGAGGGAGAGAGAGAGAGAGAGAGAGAGAGAGGACTACAAACAGACGATAAACGGAAAGATAAAGATATATATACACCCCCACTTACCATCCATAACCAGACATTTTAATAAGAGTCTCAAACAAACACACAATTAATCAACAAAATCACCAAAAAGTTCTTCCCCCATAACGAAAGTCAACAGTAAAAAAAAAATGGTAATTAGCGGTACAAAAAAGTCACCAGGTAACTCCGTAGAAGAGGCTTAATATATGATTGTAATTGTTTTCTTAGTGGAGTTCCGTGTTTTGATTGTATTGTGTTTACTGATTCCTATGTTTGCTGCTACTATTACTATTACTACTACTATTACTATTACTACTACTATTACTATTACTACTACTATTACTACTACTATTACTACTACTACTACTATCACTACTACTAGCTATAACACTAATATCCACACCACTACCACCACAACAACTAACCTACACCACTACTGCCACCTCCACTACCACTACTGCCACTACCACTACCACCACCACCACCACCACTGCCACTACCACCACTACTGCCACTACCGCCACCACCACCACCACCACCACGTATAAACACTCTCTATTCATTCCACCAGCCATAACTAATTACACTATACAAAAAAAAATTAATAAAAAAATCTTGAAAAATGTCCTCATATCTAAAAAGCCTCAAAAAATGTCCTCATATCTAAAAAGCCTCAAAAAATGTCCTCATATCTAAAAAGCCTCAAATTGAATACTAACCCCCTAAACAAGCCATCAATCAAGGGGGAGTGTCGTAATAGGCTTATCTCACACTTATTGACAAAGGCTAAATTGGCACGCTGGGGGAATGTGATCCTCGACCTTGACGCTTTGGTAAACATCCATTGTCTTGCCATGTTGTTGTTTATTTCGGGGTTTTGGCGGGAAACTGATGTGTTAGGGCGGGTTATGGATGTTTTGGCGGGAAACTGATGTGTTAGGGCGGGTTATGGATGTTTTGGCGGGTAATTTGGTGGTCTTGCCGGGTAACTTTGGAGACCATTCATGAAGTGTGTCCTGGAGACCGTCTGTGTGTCCTGGAGACCGTCTGTGTGTCCTGGAGACCATCTGTGTGTCCTGGAGACCATCTGTGTGTCCTGGAGACCATCTGTGTGTCCTGGAGACCGTCTGTGTGTCCTGGAGACCGTCTGTGTGTCCTGGAGACCGTCTGTGTGTCCTGGAGACCATCTGTGTGTCCTGGAGACCGTCTGTGTGTCCTGGAGACCGTCTGTGTGTCCTGGAGACCATCTGTGTGTCCTGGAGACCATCTGTGTGTCCTGGAGACCGTCTGTGTGTCCTGGAGACCGTCTGTGTGTCCTGGAGACCATCTGTGTGTCCTGGAGACCATCTGTGTGTCCTGGAGACTGTCTGTGAACTGTTTATTTATTCCGTTCTGTCGTCATCCCCTCTCCCTCCCTCCCTCCCTTCCTCCCTCCCTCTCTCCCTCCTTACCTCCCTCCCTCTCTCCCTCCTTACCTCCCTCCCTCTCTCCCTCCTTACCTCCCTCCCTCCCTCCCTCCTTCCATTCACCCATCACAATCTCGTTATATTTCACAGGGATGAGGGACCCGACGCCTCCTCTAGATCAGTTGACGGTGAAAATTCGTCCATCGTGGCCCATTAGATTCACAGGGATCCGTCGCCAGGGCCCTCGTTAACCCGTGAAAATATCCCTCTTTGAGAATCCCGATGGGCGTTTTTCCGTCGGTCGTTCGGGAGTGCAATGATATATTTATTTTATGTAATATTTATTTTTTTTTTTTTATGACGGATTCGTTTTTGGATTCATATTTGGATTTTTTTCTGCATGACGGATTTTTTTTTTATTTTTATTATTATTGTTGGTAATTTTTTGTTTTCTATGTAGTTATTATTATTATTCATTTCACTATTAATCACTCGTACTCAAGCTTTTAGTTTGCCTCACTCACTCACTCTCATTCCCTCTCACTCACACACCCATTCTCTCTCCCTCCCTCTCACACACTCATTCTCTCTCCCTCCCTCTCACACACCCATTCTCTCTCCCTCCCTCTCACACACTCATTCTCTCTCCCTCCCTCTCACACACTCACTATTGACGTTGTTGTTATAGTGTTATTACTGCGCTTCAATAACTAAGGTCTTTAAGCGCGTAACCAGGTCAGTAATTACACTAATCTAACAACAGTTATGAGATGTATAACTCGAATATACACATTCTCACTCGCTGACTCACTCACTCGCTGACTCACTCACTCACTCACTCACTCACTCGCTGACTCACTCATACTCATGCCTACTCACATATACACACATTCACTCACTCATTGAGGAATGCAGAAAGGGAGGGAGAGTAGGAATGGTCCAAAGAGACGGTGAGAGAGAAAGGGAGGGAGGGAGGTAGGGAGGGAAGTAAAGATGTAGAGAGGGAAGGATCCAGGGAGAAGATGAGGGAGGGAGGTAGGGAGGGAAGTAAAGATGTAGGGAGGGAAGGATCCAGGGAGAAGATGAGGGAGGGAGGTAGGGAGGGAAGTAAAGATGTAGGGAGGGAGGGAGGGAGGGAAGTAAAGATGTAGAGAGGGAAGGATCCAGGGAGAAGATGAGGGAGGGAGGTAGGGAGGGAAGGATCCAGGGAGAAGATGAGGGAGGGAGGGAAGAAATGTGTGGGTGGAAGTTTCTTTCTGGCCGGATGTGTCATCAACTCACCTGACGGTAAAAGCGTTATTTTTCCCGTGTCCTCTAGGTAATGGAGTGTCTCTCTCTCTCTCTCTCTCTCTCTCTCTCTCTCTCTCTCTCTCTCTCTCTCTCTCTCTCGATACATTCCTCCCCCGCAAGTAAATAAAACTGTATTCAATTGATTTAGAGACACGATAGACGAGACTGTAAGATTATCTGTTTTTTTGGGGAACGAGAGTGTTTATATATTTTCTTCTGTTCCTCTCTCGTAATATTGTCCTTTAAGAGCTATTTTTTTGCAGTTTTTATCTTCCTCGCTTCTTTATTATTTATTTATCCGCCTGTGTATCAGAGACTATAGATGAAATGGTTTTGGGATTTTTTTGGTGAGAATATAAATGTTTCTGTTGTTTATACACTCGACAAAAAGATTGGATATTGTATTTAAAAGATTTGTTCTAGGTTTAAATTATTTGTATTTATTTTAGACTCTTGTTGTTTTGTAGTTGCATTTTCTCCCGTCTCCTCCTTCCGTGTTGGTAAGAGTTGGTAAACACAGCCGCGGTTTGTTGACATATTTTCGCGCGTAAACTAGAGACGATTTAACAGGGGGGGGGGGGGATTTATTTCGTTCGCATAGGAAACTTTCACTCACATAAGAAATTAAGGCCTCATGAGTGAAGATAATTCATTCATAAGGCGCCTTCATATTGTCTTAACAGTTACGATTGGTCTATATGTTGATGGAGAATAAACATAAAACATTAAGTACTTTTAAAAATGATTCTGTCTGCTTATTGGAATGTTTCTTTTGGTAAATATATCCAGAAGAAATAAATTGGAATTATTATTTATTTTTTTTGTATTATGTGAGTTTATGAGAGGAAAATATAGAATCGAGACTTTCACGCCGTCCAATTGGTTGAAATGTTGCCTCTCGCATATGATACTGGGAAGGTGATTGGTTGTTTTGTCCTTAGCAATTAGATCGCTGTCACTGATTGGAGGGAGAGTTTATGAGTATATGATGACAGTAGCGTTGATTGGCTGATAACCTTGGTGTATATAACACATCTTATCGCTGATTCGCTACAAAGTTTTTAGGTGTGTCATGGCAATTGAAAGTATTATGTAAATATTGAAGTTCTTGTTTAAATATTGAATCGATTACGTAAATATTGAAGCCTTTACGTAAATATTGAAACTTGTATGGCCATTATTCCCAGAGGTTCATGTGTTGATTTTTTCTTTAATCATTGTTTACTTTTGTCTCGAGACCAAAATTTGTTGATGTTTTGGTAAAGGATTCACTTTGTTTGTTTGTTTCCATGCAGGGAGGCGGCTATCTTTGTTTCCATGCAGGGAGGCGGCTATCTTTGTTTCCTCTTTGCTGTATGCTCTCAATCTCTTTACGCTCTTCTCTATTTTCTCTCTTATTTCTTTCGTTGTTGGACCTCGCTAAACGCATTCCCCCCCACCCCCCTCTCTCTCTCTCTCTCTCTCTCTCTCTCTCTCTCTCTCTCTATTACGACCAAAAGACCCAAACTACACACGGGACTTAATTGGGATACACTGATAAAGTCCAACATTTTTAAAGGAATAATTAACTACCTACTTTAATTCTGTATAGGTGTTGAGTGTTTGGATTCTGTTTAGAGTGCGTGATTAAGGGCCTTAGTTAATACATTGACTTTATTTAGAGTGCGTGCTTAGAGGCCTTAGTTAATACATTGACTTTATTTAGAGTGCGTGATTAAAGGCCTTAGTTAATACACTGACTTTATTTAGAGTGCGTGCTTAAAATAGATAGAATTCGGGATAAATAATTAATACAACTAAAATTAAGTAGAATACAACGTGATAGTGAAATACAGTATATTACAATAGACTAAAGTGAGGTACAATACATTACAATAGGCTAAGATAATATACAATAACTTACAATACTACAGCCTAAGATACAATATAACCCAATACTACAGCCTAAGATACAATATACAATGCACTACAGTCTAATATACAACAGCGTAAGATAAAATACAATAGGGAAGACATTTTTAACACAGCTTCTCCAAACATAAAATATGGCGGAGAGTTTGAGCGAACCCAGACGGCAGCTTATTGTTAAGAGTCAACCTTCAGAAAACACTAAGTCATTTTCTTCACTCTGTGGCCCGAGGAGGAGTTGTCTTCTTCTTCTTCTTCTTCTTCTTATCTTCTTCTGTTTCTTCTTTTATTTGTTCTTGTTATCTTCTTTTCTTGTTGTTCTTCTTGTTATTATTGTTGTTATTCTTTTTCTAGTTGTTAACTTTTTGTTGTTATTGTTGTTGTTGTTCTTTGTTGTTGTTGTTTTAGCTCTCTCTCTCTCTCTCTCTCTCTCTCTCTCTCTCTCTCTCTCTCTCTCTCTCTCTCTCTCGTGTTGACGTTTCAAGTCTTTTATTTTGTTCCTTGAGTCAATATTTTCTCTTATTGCCCCGAGTCTGTCTCCTTTCCTTTACTTTTCCTGCTTTATAACTTTCTTTTCTTATCTTACTTTCTCTCGTCTTTATCATTGTTCTTTGCTTGATTTAATTTATCTTTCTCTCCCTTTTTATCCCTTTTCTTGGTACTTTCTTTTCTTATCTTACTTTCTCTCGTCTTTATCTCTCTTTTTCGTTTCTCTAATTTGTCTTATTTTTTCTGTGTTGGCGTTTTAACCCCTTGAGTACAATGGACTCTTTAATCCCTTGTGTAATCTATCATCGTACTCAAGAGTTTAAGTAATCGTATTCAAGGTAGTTTAGTCATCGCTCTCAAGGGTGGTTAAGTCACCGTACTCAAGATATTAAGTCATCGAACTCAAGATACTAAGTCATAGTACTCAAGGTATTAAATCATTGTACTCAAGATATTAACTCATCATAATTCAGGCTGTTTAGCTATCGTACTCAAACTAAGTCATCGTACTCAAACTAAGTCATCGTACTCAAGAGGCATTATCATAGTAGTTTTTTCCTCCTATATTTATACTGTATATAAATTTGTGGCTACTTCCCGGGGTACTGTATTGGTTGGGCATATTTATTGGTATATAAGGCACTTCATATCGGTCGGTCGTCCGTTGTGGTGGGACGAAGTGGTTGTTTGGTATATTGATTATGTGTAACTTATGGTACGACTCCTACCGTCACTCACCTTGTGTTGTGTGTTTGTGTTTTTTTGCGATGGTGGTGTTTTTTTGGTGAATGTTTTTTTTTTTTTTTTTTTTTTGGGGTAGTGTGGTTGATATTTTTTTTGTGGGTGTGAGTGTGTGTTTGTGGTATTTTTTGTGTGTGAATTTTTGTATGTTTGTGATAGTGTTTGTGTTTTTACGAGTATTTTTGTGTATGTGTATTAATTCAGTTATACGTACAAACCTCACCGTGTATAGAATTATCATGCATCTCTCTCTCTCTCTCTCTCTCTCTCTCTCTCTCTCTCTCTTAACTGATTATAACTCCTCAGGTCGTAAAGATAATTGCTCCCCAGATCTAAGCTCAATTGCCCCTCCAATTCCCCCTACCCTAATTATCTCCTCAACTAGGTTAACTATATCACCCTCTACCCCCCCTACAGGTGCTCCCTCTCTCCCCTACAGGTGCTCCCTCTCCCCCCTACAGGTGCTCCCTCTCTCCCCTACAGGTGCTCCCTCTCCTCCCCTACAGTTGCTCCCTCTCTCCCCTGCAGGTGTTCCCTCTCCTCCCCTACAGTTGCTCCCTCTCGCCCTTATATGACAAAACTCCCGCTTTATCGTGAACCTTAACGTGATGAAACAGGAATAATTTTTGTCATATTCTGACATTACAATAAAAGAAAAACTATGCTTCCAGAGTCATATCCTCATTAACCTCTCTCTCTCTCTCTCTCTCTCTCTCTCTCTCTCTCTCTCTCTCTCTCTCTCTCTCTCCAGGTGCGTTCTGTAGGCGCATTAAGGCTCCAATTCACCTGTAAATCCGATATTAAACGACGCCCTTCGTATGGCAACACTTTCTCCATATCGAGAGTCCTGATGCCATTAAATAAGGATCATTTTTCACACGTCGTGATGTCACCTTTAAAAGAAATTTGTTTCCCTCAGTCATATTGTCATCCCCCCCACCTCACCCCCCTCCTCCCCAGGTGCTCACTATAGTCTCATTAAGGTTCTGTTACACCGGAGGTTCTGATATTAAACGATGCCCATTTTTGGCAACACTTCTCCCTTTATCGAGTCCTAACACCATAACATTGAATCATTTTTTGACTCGTGTTATCACCTTTAAAAGAAATATGTTTCCTTACTCGTACTCTCATCCCACGTCCCTCTTTTATCCCTCCAGGTGGTCTCTAAAGGCTCATTTAAGTTCTAATAGTCCTGCTGCTACGAGTGTTAAACGGCACCCAGCCTATGGCAACACTCCCGCCCTCTCGAGAGCCCTAAGTTGATTAAAAAGGAATCATTTTTGACGCGTCTTGACGTCGGTGTGGAAAAATGTTTTCTCAGTCATCAACTTGTGGTTGATTACTTCCGGCTTGCGATTCCTCGAAAGAGAAGATGAGGAAGGTGAAGGAGGGAGCTGATGAGTGGGGGTGAGAAGCTGATGAGGGGAGTAGAGAGGAAGGAGGAGGAAGAAGAAGAATCAATATGAAGTCGTAAATAAAGGAGAGAGAGAAAAGACGGCAGCAAAATAAATAAAAATATGACAAATTAAGGAATAAACCGAATAAATAGAATTAAAACTAAAACAATAACAAAAATAGGAAAATATTATGTTCTTGTTCTTATCTATTATTATTATTATTATTATTATTATTATTATTATTATTATTATTATTATTATTATACCTGGTCACGACTAACACTCCATCACTTTAACAAGACGTGACTCGTGACAAATTTCCCCTGAGATATCTCGTGGTGTCCCAAAGTCAGGAGATGCTAGTTAGTCCATTTTTTAGTGTCTGTCCGCGCCATCTGTTGACTGAAGTAATAACACGGTCAGCGCCATCTGTTGACTGATGGGGTCAGCGCCATTTATTGCCAAACTACATTACCAGTATACTGTACTAAGGAAAGTGAGCGGGACTTCCAAACACTTGACTGACTATTAGGGACTGAAGTTATACAATACACTGAACGTTAACCTTACCTACACAGCCGGCACTGCACTGGACCACCTTCACTCCCCATCTGTAATTTTAGGTACCCTTTTATAGCTGGGTGGACTAGGCATAAACAATACACTTAACCTCAAATGCCAGTCGACCACAACCTGAACAACTCTGATACAACAACAACAACATACTGCTAATTTATCACAATACATCTTAATAAAACACAATATATTACTAATAAATTAACCATAAGATACTGGTAAGTTAATATAGTCTGGTCAAAACACACAAGTCTCCAATAGATATAAAATAGACGCAATAAATCAGCTCTGACCGTCAAAAACTGGCAGACATAAAACACTAATGGTTTAAACAATACTTACCTTAACACATGACTAAACCTTTTCCAATACCCGAGCGTAATTCTTTTGTCAACACTAGATGAGAAGAAAAAAAAAGTTAAATATGTTAAAAAAATATCAATAAATCCAGAAATAAGGAAAATGATAACCAAAGATTACGAGTAAACTCCTAAATAAATCATCTATGTCGTGTTTCAATGTTTTCTGTTTATTTATTTGTTGTTGTTGAATGTTTTTGCTGGTATGATTGCAATAAAAATTTGCAAATTAATCAAAACGTGTTATCTGCAATTCACAACAATCAACTGCAATACACTTTTAATATATTGCAAATTTACCTCCATGTGACACCAATAACTTTGGCCAAATATGTTCAATAAACTTGTAGTTGGTAATACCGTCGGCATTATAGACTAACACACTCATAATGGAGTCTCCAATATACCTTTATTAATACGAGCAAAATAATAAAATAAGTCATTTCGTAGCCAAAGTCAGCTGGCGTTTTCTCATCTATATCAATAAAGAGCAATAATGTGACTTAATAGAGACGTCCCACGTATTCCGCTCTATATGACCCCAAAGTTTAAAGAGATAAATCACGTATCTATCGCTCACTACAGTTCATTATATATATATATAGGCAAAATGACCCTAATAGAATAGAAACGGGACGTAGTGTATTGGATAACTCGACATTGTATAGACAGGGAGGCGAGGACAGTCAGCTGATGTCAACAGAATCAGCTGATGTGTGTGTTTGTAAATAGAGTCCAGCTGACACATTAGTAAACAAAAGTCAGCTGAGTGTCAGGCTGAGTGAGAGAAAGATGGTGCTGACAGGTTGGCTCTCTCTCTCTCTCTCTCTCTCTCTCTCTCTCTCTCTCTCTCTCTCTCTCTCTCTCTCTCTCTCTCTCTCTCTCTCCCCCCCCCCCCCCAAACGCCCCATCATCAAAGGTTATTTCAAGCATCGTCAAATGGCAGAAATTATATTAGAAATTAACTAAATCTAATTAACCAGGTGGTGCCAGCTAGAGAGAGAGAGAGAGAGACCCGTGTTTATTTATTTAGTTTAATAATTAAGGGAAAACTAATTGTTGGTCCCAAAGTCAGGAACAGAATTTTCAAAACTAAATACACATAGAGTTCACCTGCTACGGTTAGGTTAGGTTAGGTACGGGTAGGTTAGGTTAGGTACGGGTAGGTTTGGTTAGGTTAGGTTAGGTACGGGTAGGTTAGGTTAGGTTAGGTACGGGTAGGTTAGGAGAGGTTAGGTTAGGAGAGGTTTGGTTAGGCTAGGTTTGGTTAAGTTAGGTTTGCTTAGATTTGGTTAAGTTAGGTTTGGTTAGGTTAGATTAGGTTTGGTTAGGTTAGGTTAGGTTAGGTTAGGTTAGGTTAGGTTTGGTTAGGTTTGGTTAAGTTAAGTTATGTTGGGGGTTGGGGGGGGGAGGGGTTGGGAGTTGGATGTTGAGGGAGGAGTGGGAAAAATTAGAGGTGATAGAAAGGGATGGACAAAAATGAACTGATCCCGGAACGCAAAACCCCCTCCGGGAGGCCAATACGCTCACCCGCCTCCACGCGGGTGAGCGGTAACATGCGGGTGGAAAAGGAAAGAAGAGGGGAAAACCGAATACAGGAGACGAATCAAAAAAAGTCGAATCACGAACGAGACGATTGTTGGGAAGACGGAGAGAGACAAATGAAAGGAATAGCACAAAGAAGTAAGGAACGGAAGAGGATACCCACGGGGGCGAGAGAGCCAAGAATAAGGGTAATTTGTTGTGACAAGGTAAGAAGGGGGGCGGGTTTTTACCGGAGGGGCGAGCGATGTGGGGAATGTGTTGGTCCAACCTTAGGGTTTGATTTAAGCTTGTGTAAATGCGGGGGGACTTTTTGATCTTCATCATGGTGCGTGTCGGGGACGGAAGAGGAATTAAAACCAAAGGTTTGTGGAAATCGCGGCGAAGAAGAATTAATAAAAAGAATTATTCGATATTAAGAAGTTGTTGATATAGGTTAAAGCTGACAAGTGGAGGAGGTCGGAGAACGGAGGTATAAAAATCCGAGGATAGGAAGAAGGAGCCCATTGGGAATCCTCCAGCGTTTCTGCTGCAGGAGGGGATCGGGTGGCTGCATGAGGGGTGAAGCGGCAGAAAAGTCACTGGGACCAACCTTAAATCAACTCGGCCACAGGCACTCACTGGTGGGGGGACTGGAAGGAAGGGGTGGTACGGGGGGGGGGGGGGGTCCGTCAAGAGTCAAGGGGGCTCAAGCCTCATCTGGAGGAACAACTGACTAAAAAGGGGCCAAAAGACTCCTGCGACGGGAGAGCACGCCATCACGGCAGTAGTGGGAGGAGGGCATCAGGCCGGCTCAGTACAAGGAACCTTAAGGAGAATGGTGTGTTCTTTGGCCAGGGGGGGAGAGAGGTGGCATCAGAACACAGGAGGGGGTGGGCGACGGAGAAGGGCAATGCGGCGTCAAGGGAAGGATCATGACGGGGTGCACGAAGGGCCTCGAGGGGGGGGAGTCGCTCGTCACGGTCGACTGGGGTGCTGGGTAAACCAAGGAAACGAGCTCACACGTTCCGTCAGCAGGCCTGGGGGCTCGCGACTGCAGGCGAGGGGTGGTTTTCGTCGGGGAAGGGGGTTTTTTTCGGGGTCATTGGGGGTGGTGGGCAAAGATCAAAGGGACAGGGGTTCAGGAACGCCCCGGGGGGAGAGAAGGAGGGGCGAGGCGAGGAGGGACAACGTGGTCCGATCACCGGCCGGCGGTCTCAAGCGAGCACCTCTCAATGCGAGGGGGGAAGGGAAGGCAGGCCAAAACTAGCGCCGCACTTTCTTTCCCAAACCATAATCATCTTTCTGTTCTCCGCTGCGCACAACTTCTCAAGGTCGCCGGTGCACGACCCCACACGGCACGGTGGTGGTGGCTCCCCACCGGAGTAGGAGTTTCCTGCCAGAACGATCTCGGATCGCACAGGGCCATCTCACGAATCTCACCCCAAACCACAATCGACACGGATTTCTCCCCTGACACTATGACGGGCACGCTGGGGGTGGTGGACACGAGTCATCCCACATGTCAGAACTCACAAACAAGGAGTGCCGTGCAGGGGCCGGAGAACTCGGATCGGGGTTCCACTGGTGTAGGGGGGGGGTGACGGGGGGCTTGGGCGGGTGGCGTCGAGAGGAAGGTGGCATGAGCGGGGCGGAGCGGCGGTGCGAGGGTGGGGTGGGGGCGGGGGGGGCACGGGGGTGTTCGCGTGTGGGGAGTGGGGACGGGGAAGGGCCGGATAACATGGCGCTGATGGGGTGTGGTCGATGGCGGACGGCGATAGAGGGCAAAGAGGGTTCCGACAAGAGGTGGGCAACTGTGGGGGTAACTCAGGACAGGGCCAGTGGATGGCGGCAGGGTGGTGGGGGGTCGAGGGATATCGACACGCGGCAGTCTGCAACGTCAGGAATGTGGTAGTGGGCTGGCCGGTAGGTGCTGTCGGTGCAACATCGAGGCGGGGTGGGCGTACAGCGGGGCCGCGGTTCCGGCGCTGGGGGTTGCGTGGGGAAAAGGCGGGGGGGGGGGAGGGGCGACGCGTTGGGGTGGGGTGGCGGCCGGGGGCGGCGTGGGGTGGTGTTGTTGCGTTCTGGCAGGATGGACGTGGTAGGGGGGGACGGGGGTGGGGTGGTAGGGTGGGGAAGAGCGGGAGGGGGGGTGAAGTTGCGGGGGCGGTGCGCGGCAGGATCCCGGGGGTTGGGTGGGGGAGGGTTCGACGTGGGGGGGGGTACTTGTGGGAGGGGGATCTTGGGGTCGTCGGTTGTAGGAGACGGGGGGCCCGGCTGGGGTGTCGGGCGGGGGTCCCAGGAAGCGGATCCAGTCAGGGCAACGGGGCGGTGGGGGGTGGAGCAGAATCGGGGGGGGGGGGGGGGTCGCAGGGGAACTGGGGTTGGTGGGATTATGGGGGGTTGGGGGGTTGTGTCGGTCGAAGGGGGTGAGTTCAAGGACGGAGGGGGGGTCCCTTCGGAATGGCAGGGATGATGAAGGAGAGAACGGCAGAACACGGGAGGGACAGGGAGACGGATGTTCTCACGGCAGTCGTCGGCACGTGTAGGTGGGGGGGGGGGGGACGGAGCGGGCTGGGACGTCACTTGGGGGGGGAGGGGCAGATAGGGGTTTGGGGGGTGTGGTGGAATAACGGGGGGGTGGGAGTTGAGGGGCGCTCCGAAGCGGTGGTTGGCGGGTGTGCTGGTCAGGGTACGGCGGAACGGGGCGGGCTACGGGCAGAGGGCGGAAGCCGGGTGGGGGTAGGGGGGCGGAGGGTAGGAGGTGGGGGTCTGCAGGGGGCGGGCAGAGGGCAACAGGGGAGAAACGTATTGGTGTGGGTGCTGGCGGGGGGGGCTGTGTGTGGGGTGACTGGGGGCAAGGGGCACGGTAGCACGGGCGTAGTGATCGAGCAGGGGGTGATCGTCGTTGGTTGACACAATCAGCGGAAAGGGGGAAACAGCCACACAAACGAGGTCCATAGATGCTCACGAAAATACTAGCAACTCGCTCGCGACGTGAGACAACCAGCTGGGGATTGAGTGTGGCGCGTCGGGGTACGAGTTGTGTGGGAGTGTGAGAGGGGGGGGGACGGGTCGTGGGGAATGGGTTCGGTGGACGGTGGTGCAGGGGGGCTGGGGTCGAGGTGCGAGGGGTAGGGGTGTGGGCGAACTACCCGTGGTGGAGGTAGGGGTTGCAACTCTACTACTGAGGGAAAATATGTTTATATTAAGAGGCCACTGTATGTCGACAAAGTATACTAACAAATACGAACACAAATAAAACCAGTCAGGAACAAAATAAATTCGCAGCAACCGGGGTTCGGTAAGTGTTTGAGGCGGAGGGGGCAGGTCGGCGGTTGGGGGGTGGGTGGGTGCGGCGGGGTGGTAGTCGGGAGGGGGGGGTGAAGGGCGGGGAATTCATCGGAAGTGGGGGGTGGTGGGTGCGGGACGAGGTTGGCGCCGGTAGGGGGGGCGCGTGCGGGAGTTGGTTGTGGTCAGTGGGTGGTTCTATAGGGACCGTTTGGATGAGCGTGTGTGAAAAGGGTGGGGGGCTGGGGGGGCAGGGGGCGGTGGGGTGGCCGGGTCAGGGTCTGTGTGTGGGGTTGTGTTGCGGGGGTGCAGACGGCAATGAACGGGGGGCGGGGCGAGAGGCGGGGGGTGATGGGGGTGTGAACCTTCGAAAGGTGTGGCGAGTAATGGGGCCAAGGGGGGGGGGTATGCGGGATACAACATCCTCGTCGCAGACCGTTCGGACACGTGAAGATAATACCTTCGAGAGAAGGTACCGCTGGAGGGAAATCAGGGGTAGACGGTGTGGGAGCGGAGATCGTTTCGTGGGTTGGCGTCGACAGGGATGAATAGGGGGCTGTGAGGGGGTGTTGGGGGGTGCGGGGAACCGGGGGAGGGGAATGGGCGGTGCGGAGTTGGTGCGGGTAGCGGCAGGCGGGATACAGGCGAGGAGTTGCGGACTTAGGGGGGGGAGGTGGAGGGGGGGGAAAGGTGTCGGGAGGGGGGGGGGGTTGGCTGTGGGGCGTGCGCGTGGTAGTGGGATGTGTGAAACTCATTTCTCGCACGGTAGTCATGGAAAGTCGTTCGGTGGACTCAGGCGGGTTGGCTGGGGTGGGGATACGAGGAGGGGTGGGAAGGTGGTGGAGGGTGAGGGTGTGGCTGTGATAGGAGTGGTGGGGTGAATACCTGTGGGGTGGTGGGGGGGGGGGGGGAAAGTCGGGAAATTTGAAATTGCGGTAGTGTGTGCAAATAACATGAAACGGTCGGGAGAATTCCCTTAACTTGATGTGGAGGGGGTAGGTCAGACGGTGGGTTGACAGAGTGGAACACTGGCGGGTTCTTGCATGTGAACATGAAGGACTGGATTTGAAGGGTCGGCCTGGGGGGGATTGAGGGGAAGGGACGTTATGGAATGCCCTGGGATAGCGGAGGTCCTGGGAGTTGATCGGACTTCAGTTGTGTTGGGAAGGGGGGATATTTTTATGGTAAACGTTTTGTGTTCCGGTGGGAGGGGGGGTGTGGATGAAATTGGAATGGATGTATATTTTTTTTCTTCTTTCAGTTACAAGGGAGGAGGTCGAGCAGGTGCGGGGGGGGGGATAGGTTCCGCGTCATCGTGGATTCCTCTGTGAGCAGAGTCAATCGACGATTGAAGGTAGGGTGGCTGAAGGCGGCGGGGTGGGGGGGGGTGCAGAACGGAAGGGGTACGTGGTGTGATCTGGGGGTGAAACCAAGTTTGGGGTGAAATGAACTAAAGCATAGAGAGGGCGGGACATGCGGGTGGGGTGTCAAAAGGGGTGGATCGTTCGGGGTGTGAGGGGGTCAGCGGGTGGGGGCAGGTGGGATGGGTGAAATCGAGGTTGCGTAGGAGCAGTATGCATTGATGTGGTGGGTGTAATCACCTACAGCCAGAATGTACCAAGTCCTCCCCCAGCGGGGGGAACTTAAAATGAGGTAAAAAACTGGTAGCGGTTCTGGGGAATGCTCCAGTCGGGGGGGGTCGAGGAAGATTACAATCTGTGAAAAATGATACGCCTTATGGGTAACGAAGCCCTTATTAGCGGGGTCAGAGAGACCCTAGGACGTGAAAGTGCGTGTGGGAGTACGCCTTGGGCGGGGAGTCAGATGGAA
>CAUDMG010001022.1:0-15777 GCA_958450375.1 Homarus gammarus
NTGACCCAGAAAATGTCCAAGCTATGACCGAGTGTAAACCCCCAACCAATGTTAAACAAGTCCGCTAGTTTTTGGGTATGTGTGGATTTTACCGTAAACATGTTCCCAAGTTTGCCAAAGTAGCTTATACCCTCACCGAGTTAACAAAACAGACTGTTGATTTTGTATGGACCAATGAGTGTCAAGAAGCATTTGAGAAGTTAAAGCAAGCACTAGCTTCATATCCAGTTCTTGTCAAGGCAGATATAAATAAACCTTTTGAAACTGCATAGTGATGTAAGCAATTTTTGTGTGGGCGTTTCCATTAATCAATTACAGGAAGATGGCTCTTTGCGACCCGTGGGTTATTTTTCTAGAAAATTAAAGCCGCAGAAACTCGTTATTCTACCACCGATAAGGAAGCGTTAGGCATTGTGTTAGCGTGCAGGTTCTTCCATCATTTTCTACGGGGTACACAATTTACCATTAACAGACCACCAGCCTCTAACGTCTGTCTTTAGAAAGAAACCAAAAGTCAGAATATGAACCGGTGAATCTTAGAAATGAGAGATTATGGTGCCAAAAGATTGGCTCTATCAGCGGGAGTGTTGGCTATGGAGTTATCAGGTCGGAAAAGAGGAGGAAAAGAAGAAGTGCAGAAGTTATTACAGATGTTTTTGGTTAAGGATCAGGAGGATTTACTGGAAGGAGAGGTAGTCAGGTCAGCGATCTTTCTTTTTATAAATTCCGCTTGACCCTACGAAGCCTTACAACTATCCTAGAAAGTAATGAAAGAGGTGTGGGTAACAGGAGAAGGAGATAGTTTCATAACTTGATACGCTCTATCTCTCACCCAACATGCAAGAGAACAGGGGCGATCAAACCATGATTGTAAAGTGAAAGTTTTGTAGAAGATAGGATAAATGCACTCATACTACCCTGTATAACCCCAGCAATCCTGTCAGCACATACCGAGGCGTCCCGAGCGGAAAAACAACATTCATCCCAAGGAAATCGGTGAAGAATTCTCGCAAGGATCGCCAGTTTGCCTTCCGATAGTGCCATAGTTGGCGTTTGGAAGGGGGTGGGGAGGTGGTCGTGCCCAGTTTGATCTAAATAGTAATAAAATTGTGATCAGAAGACCCTAAGAGGGCAGAAATGAGTATGAATAGTGTGAGGGGTTACAGGTAAACCAAAGATCAAGAATGTTAGTAAGTTGATCGTGTCGATGTGGAACACATGTAGGGTGTTTAATTATTATTTGTTCCAGATCATTAAGTAAGAAAAAAAGAGAGTGCCTCAGCTCCTCCTGGGTCAACCCTTGCAGAGCCAAAGCCACTCTCTGTGATGTACATTGAAACCCCCTAGGTTAGAAGATCTCGGTGTTGGGATGTGTGGATTGCAACAACTCATGGCAAGAAGTGAGATAGTCAAAGAGTTCCAAATAGTGGTAGAGTTGTGAGAACAGTATAGGAAACAAAGAAAAATAGTCATAGTTGGTGGAGATATTTTGAGTCAGATGACATCCTAAAGAGAGACTCAAGATCCGTGAGTCCGAGCTATAGGGGTACGTGTGTGTACAGTAGGCGCATACACCTCCCTTGGAACGGAAAGTGTTTTTAAAGGTTGTAGTTGGAGATTTTAAAACGTTTGAGTGAAGCTACTTTGGTCAGTTGAAGTTCAGATAGTAATATGAGGTCGGGGAAGAGATTAATAGATGGTGCTCCACGGAAGAAAAAATGGATCTCAGGCCGCGGAAGTTGGAAAAATGAAATGTGAAAAAAAACGATCTTCCAGCAGCCTTCCCGACCAGTGGGATCCATCCGAGAAGGCCCCGTCTTAATAATAATGTCAACTGATATTTTAGGAGAATAAGATAATAGGAAAACTGAACCAGATCAAAAGTAAGAAAGATCTATACACTATATATATTGTGTTGTCAAAGTAAGAGAAACATTGAGATCCTGCAATTGTGTGTAAATGAGAGCAGAAAGGTCAGATGAGCAACCTGCCTTTTGCTGACGCTGCAGTGGTGAACTACTATAATGTCTGCAACTGGCCAGGGTTTGTACAATATCAAACACTAAAGCAGAGAGAAATACTAGATACTGTAGAGTACGGGCCTGCTCACACTGAAGTCGGAACGGACTTAAATCTGACGCAAATTGTCCGACCGAGTGAGCTATGTTAACGGCAATACGTATCTCACACTATATTCAATTCATATCTAATTCAAATCTTTAAATTTTATCCTAGAGGGAGGACAGCTTCCCTCTCCCTAGAAAGACAGTGAGTTGTGTAACAGGTATTAGCTAAGCTGAGAAAATCATAATACCCACCGCGGCGTTACATATCTGGACAACTTGCGTCAGAATATGTCCAATACTGACCTCATTGTGAACGCACCATAAGATGGGGAGAGTGTAAAAATACTAACAAAAACATAAGGTAATTATATAAAGTGTTCCCGGTGGATGTGTCCGCAAGTATTCTTTATTAAATAACCAATGCAAGATGTTTACTCGGTTTGACTATGGTAAGATTTGTTAATTATTTTCAGTTTATATAAGATTATTTTATATTGACTTACACTAAATTGACAGCCGCGATGACAGACAATTATTGTTTCATGCGTGAATAAAACCAAAACAAATATTCTCTCTCTCTCTCTCTCTCTCTCTCTCTCTCTCTCTCTCTCTCTCTCTCTCTCTCTCTCTCTCTCTCTCTCTCTCTCTCTCTCTCTCTATCTGGATAGATGGACATGAATAATCCACCCTTATAATCCACCCTTATAATCCATTCGGGGCGCAGTGGTGAAGAAAGCACAGCAAAGTCTCATTAGTACGAGCCGAGACCTCCCAGTTCGGCCACAGCTGTAAATGGTTCCTGTGTTGATTAGGGGAATTGAAGGAGGAAGTCGAGAGAGATTGTCTTCTTGTTACCCCTTGAGTACGATAACTTAATCCCTCGAGTACGATGACTTAACTCCTCGTGTACGATGATTTAACCCCTCGAGTACGATGACTTAACCCCTAGAATACGATGACTTAGCACCTCGTGGACGATAACTTAATGCTCGAATACAATGAGTTAACACCTCGAGTACAATGTTTTAACATTTTGCGTGTGATGACTTAACCCCATTAATATGATTACTTATCCTCTAGACACGATGAATTACACCCTCAAATACGATGACAACCCTTTGAGCACGATGACTTAATCTCTTGAGTATGATGATTTAAACCTCGAGTACGATGTTTTAATCCCACAACTTCGAAGACTTCAGCTCTTGAGCACAATTGACAACTTCTTGAATACGATGACGTAACCCCTTGAGAACGATGACTTAATTTCTCGAATTCGATGACTTAACCCCCTTGAATACGATGATTTGATCCTTCGAGTACAATGAAATTGTCCTCGAATTCAAAACATTGAGTACAATGACTTAACTCGTTGAACACTCTGAGGGCTAGTATGGTACTCAGAGGGTTAGGTATTAAGTTTGCCGTGTCCGCACTGCCCTCTAACATGTTTTAAGGTCAGTTAGGACTATCTTTCATAACTCTTTACATCATAATTAGAGGCTCAAACAATGCCAATATGGAGTCAGCAGCTGGCCACGGGTGCTGATGTCACTGTTGACGAGGACCAATATAGTGTCAACAGCCGGTCCCGGGTCAGATTCAGTGCCATATGTTGTTGTAGTTACTAAGAAAATGTACCCTCTACCCTACTCCTGACTCGATGGAAGTCGTAATCTTGGCTTCATACCGATCGCCCCCCCCACCCACCCCCTCTAAATAAAATGTTTCAATTCAATTCAATTCAATTCAATTCAATTCAATTCAATTCTCACTTCCCCCCACTCATCGTTCAGTGGTGCAATGTGGGAGCTCGAAGACTTTGCTGGATTGTACGAATAACAGTTCATGATGTAATACTTGAGAGCGAATATTTGCACGATGCAGTTTTTTTTTTTTTTAGTGTCTTACACAAACACTTTATTTACCATCACTATACAAGAGGGACCGTTCGGTTTGCAGCCCTGACTACGACTTCCCTCGAGCCAGGAGTAGTGGTAGAGGGTGCATCCGAAAACTATGTGTGCATGAGTGAACAATACTACACTGTCATTGATTCAAATATCCGTTTAATTTTATCGCCTTAGTATTTACGACTCACAGCACCTCGTTAAAAAGGATACCAAAAAATACGGGGAAAATTCATATATACAAAGTGTACTTTTAAATGAATTTTTGTATCCTTTTGTAACAGTTTTATTTTTACATTTTTACTCAGCAATTATATCATTTTTTATTAATAATGTTTTTGTTCTGATATACTGCATATTTTCTCTTTATATTTGTATTTATAAATTCCAGACGTGCACCTTTAAACTCTGATAACTTTACCTGTACACATAGTTATATTCAAGGCTGGAAATATATGCAGTAATTGTCCTAGAAGTTTATTAAATTTGCCTTTTATAGATCATTTCCACATTGTTTCAGTCACACGTGCGTAAAATTACTTTAAAGTTAAAAATTCAACAGGCTTTGTTACCACCCTGCATAATTAGGCTTGTGTTCTGGCTAGTACTGTATATTTGTGTTTACCTTGACACTTACGATGAAAAGAGATTTGATATCTATGTGTGAAATATACTTCGATCATTTGTATTCAGTTTTATTCTCGTTCTCTCTTTCCCTGTCTCTCTGTCTTTAAATACAGCCGTCTGTCTGTCTGTCTAGCTATCATACATATATCTATCAGTCAAAGGGTAGGTGTATTTTGAGAATTGGTAAGGTCAGATTTAGCCGCTGTCATCTTGTCGTTGATATATACCCTCAGCAGGATAGTAGCGTGTCCTCAAAAATACTTCCAGTGTAAAGGAGTCGTTTACACCGACCTCTCCTCGCTCCTTCATTATACTTCAATGTCGAGTCGTCGCTAAAAAACTGTCATTTGAATAATTTTGGTCTTCTTTACCTCGAAGTTCAAATCAACTTTCCTCAAAACTTAACCAGTTCTTCTTCAGCGTAAACGGGAGTTGCTGGTAAGTCTTCTATTGAAGTTTGGTAACTTGTTGGGTGCTAGTAGACGAGCTGAAGAGGGTAATGCATTGGTAAACTCGTGAGACTTTCACAATTGATCTTAAATACGCTTCATATTCCCCATAGGAGTGTTAGATAATAAGGGGGATATTAAGTAATAAGTGTTTACCGTCAGTCCTTTCGTCTCTCTTTGAACAATTGCACGAAGTTTTGCAATGACACTCACGGCAGTGGTATATAGTTGCGGACAGAATCTACTGGTTTATATCTAATGATGCTGTTTTCATCACAGTATATCGAAACCACAAACTTTAAATAAATAAAAATATCCTTAAATACAAAGATAAATCGGAGAAAATACGTTTAAGTTTAATTCCCCTTCACCAAATGATCCTAAGTACTGTATGTACTAACATGTCATATTTAATTTTCAGATTATTTAGAATAGCTAATTAAATATCTGTCGTAAAGAGGCACTCGTTACCAATTTTAGGTATTCAAAGTTGTTGGAGATTACTGGCCTCTTCGCCGTTAGGCTATTTCGGCCGAAGCTGATTGGTTGGACTTCTTTCTTTTCTTGTTTCTTCTTTTGCTTTTCACTTTCCAATCTTCTTCTTTCTGGTCTTCTTCTTTCTGGTCTTCTGTTAGGTTATTCTCGTACACATCAATAGGGGATGTTACAGATAGTGTAATGATATCGGGTTCTTGGTTGTTCTTGTCTTGGTTGTTCTTGTCTTGGTTGTTTTTGTCTTGGTTGTTCTTGTCTTGGTTGTTCCTGTCTTGGTTTTTCTTTTCTTGTTTTTTCACTACAAGGAGGGCCTCCTTGTCGCTCAATTTTTCTTTAGCCCGCAGCTTGGCCACCCTGCACTCCTCCCTACACTTGGGACACTCCCGGTCGGAGGAGGGCCACCACAAGCTGCGCACTTCTTCGCGGCCGCCTGGCAGTCAGCGTCAATGTGGCCGGGTGTCCCGCAGCTCGAACACACCTCCCGAGCACGACACTTCCGTGCCAGATGGCCATACTTCTGGCATTTGTAACAGCGAGTGGGTCTTTGCTGGTATGGTTTTACTGGGATTTTCTCCCAACCCAGTAAAACGGAGCTAGGAAGTTCCTTAGGGAAGCCAACCAGGGTAGCTGTGCTGGTCAGCTTCCTAAGGATTGAGAGCTGATCTCCGATCAGCTCAGCAAGCTCTTGTTTGTCGAGATGTTCAATTTCTTTGTGGGAAATGACTCCCAAAACCAAGTTGTCCTGAAGGCAGGCTTCAGCTATGACGTTGATTCTATTGATTATTCTAGCGGTTTCCAATTGCCGGGCCTGTCCCCACTCCGCGAAGGTGACGATAAGGGTACCGCTGATACTGCGGACGACCCCTGTCACCCCCGTGATTCCGAAGCGGTCAAAAAAATTTCTCATAACAAGGAGATTGAGTTCCTTGCGCGAAGGGTGACTGACCGGAATCAGTCTAACGACCTTCGCCTGGTCAAAGGTGAACATGGTCACGCGGTACCTCGGGAGACAGGAGCGTGGAGCAGGGAGAACCTACCTCGCCGAGGTTCAGTTCTCAAGTGTTTAGGTATTAATATCACTTGGGTAATGCCCGAAGATTAGTTACATATTTACAGTAATACTCATATAGGAATAGTACGGTAGCTGTACATGTGTATTATTATTATTATTATTATTATTATTATTATTATTATTATTATTTTATGATGAAGATATATCAAGAAGTTTCTCCAATGTTTTGACCAGACAAACCAACACGCATAAACTCTGTCTCACCACTTAGCTTCCCTGCCGGGGATAAAAGCAACAACTGTTATATAAATTGTGAAAAATATTCCCTGGAATTAAGATAATTATTAATGAAAATCTTAGCGGAAACGATGATAAACTCAAGTAACTAATTCCTCTTATTTCTTTTTTCGGCGAAATTATGTGTAAAATATTTTTATTCTCAATTTTCAGATTATAAACTCGGTTTAGCAGATGATTCAGCGAGTTCTGTAAAACGGGGAACTTTTCTTATAATAAATATATATATATATATATATATATATATATATAATCAATGACCTCACCAGCAAGGAATCGAACCCTCGACCTACTGGGTGGGACTAGGGAACGCTTACCGGCTAGGCCACAAAGACACTGTTACGAGTTGGGGATTTAGAATTTAGTTACAAGTCTACCCAGATCCCAACAGGCAACAACAATAAAAAAACAAAGACAATCAGACTATAAAAGGGTAGACAATGGATGCGAGTTTTTGTTGTGTATAATAAAGTACCGTAAATTCCTTAACAAAATATTCAGCTTTCTATGATTTACCCTTAACCATACTTAACCTAAACATTAACAGTATATACATATTTATACAACATACAATAATTTGAAGCAAGGTGGAGGTGGGGAGGCAATACAAGATTACAAATACTTAAGTGCGGAGCTGAGATGGCTGACGAGTAAGGCTGAGTATTGTAGAAGACGGTAGGTAGTCACTGTGTCGTAGGTTTCCAGGATAGGTGATCCTGTGGTCACTTCCCAGAGTGAACTGAACTCTCATCGAACTGGAGCTGATGAGGAAGACTTTGAGGAGGTGACGCAACAACCAGGATATGGAAAAGGGAAACCCCGGACTGATAACTAAGACTAGTCATACTCGGGTTTCGTCCCTCGATGGCGTTGCTCGTGGTGGTGGGTAGGTAGATCAGGACAATAGATGGCGTGGTTCGTAGTGCTGGGTAGGTAGACCATGACAATTGATGGCGTGGTTCGTAACACACCCCCCCTCCAAAGACCTCCATAGCGCGGGCGCGAAGGAGGTGATCACCTGGTGTGTCTGGAGAGTAGCTGCTGCATTTCCACTGGAGCTCGGGATAAGGAGTCCACAATCAGGTTGTCCACCCCCTTTATGTGCCGAGGGTTCGATTCCTTGCTGGTGAGGTCGTTGATTATATGTTCAAAGTCCGCGTGTTATATGGACTAAAAATGAAGTATATATATGTACCTTGCGTTTCATACCAGCTGGATTCGGTAAAATGCTACTGACACCACATAAGAGGCACGGGCAGCTTCCCAATGAGGTTCACGGCGCCATCAGCTCGATGAACAGGCTTTGTGTGAAATATAGCAGAGTCTAGAACTGGTTTTAGTGTCCTTGTGGCCTAGCCGGTAAGCGTTCCCTAGTCCCACCCAGTAGGTTGAGGGTTCGATTCCTTGCTGGTGAAGTCGTTGATTATATGTTCAAAGTCCGCGTGTTATATGGACTAAAAATGAAATATATATATATATATATATATATATATATATATATATATATATATGTGTGTGTGTGTAATCACGGTATATTTTAGAACCTATATAATATTTATACAAATTTGTTGTCAGCTGCCGTCACTAGTTCTTAGAATTAAATATATATGGAAGTGTTCTGTAACATTAACTGGGTGTGAGTGTTGTGGCGGACGCATGTTTTCGTGTCACACTGTTATGTATCAGAACGTTACGTGCCACACTGTAAGACTCCGCCAGCATTTGCCCCGTCAACTTGTGGTAGTCACCGTGTGGATTTAGCGTGATCTGGATTATAATCTGTCTTTCAGCTATCATTATTTTTTCTTCGTTTCACCTACAGTTCTCCCAACTCTGCACACTTCCTACTGTTCAGACTATCTCAACTCCCGCTTCTAGATGGTCACATCTTCTCATGCACAAGCCGAGGTCCTCTACTTAAAGAACCTCAACATACACCACATGGTTGAGATCCTCCCATACAGTGAGATGGGCGCCTGAACCTCTCTTATTTTTTTTAAATGATCTGGAGCAAATTATCACCCCACCCTACTCGTGTTCCAGTTGTAACCACCAGACTTCCAACTCTCCAGATTAGTTCTTTATGTCCTCACCCTTGTGTTATAATTACGCAGATTTACGCCCAGTCTGTTGCCCTGACCACACTCTTATAGATGTGTCTTTACTGGCCGTACCTCTTCCTTCAGTTCACCTCTCTATACACCAGCAGCGAGGTGTTTTTTTTTTTTTTTTTTTTTTTTTTTTTTTTTTTTTTTTTTTTTGGTTAGAAGGATGACTGCTGCTCCTCGGGCGATGCTTCTGTCTCTTACAGGTGTATAACAGAGGAAATTGTCACGGAAATGTAGGATTATATCTTCTTTTCCACCAAGACTGTTTCTACATTTAATCAATGGTTGGAATAATTATGTTCTGAGGATACAATTAGAATGGGCCCTGGCGTATCGGATTTCGATAAACTCTCCTTTTTTAGACTCTCACTCGATTTACATCTCGGCTCGGGATTATTGTAAATCTATTACCTGAAAGAAGAAGGCGCTGTTTTTACAAAGAAAGTGTTATAACCTCTCACCCTCGTTTACTGTTGGATTTTTTCTGTTTATTGCCCAGATCTCAACATCCAAGAATTTGTGTCGATTCGAGACTTTGACGACCTCAAGCATCATTCAGATTCGCTCTGTGTCCTTTTAGTTGATTATGTTTAGCCATATTTTTAGTCTTCGTTGAAATCGGGTCTAGATATGATTCCCAGATGTAGTTTCTATCTAGTTCTCTTTCTTTGGCCATTTATGACTCCCATCACCTTTGGCAGCTCTAGAATTACACTGCTGAACACAAAATGTATATTTGGCCTCAGTTTAACCTTAAACTCATCTTGTCATCCCCACATAACTCATATTCCTCAATGTGCCTCCAATCAAATGTTAAGATTTCGGTAATTACGCTCAATCAAATCACGTTATTAAATCTTCCCCTCAAACTTCAAAACTTGACCAGCTTTCCCTCCGCTCTAATATTGATTCCGTCTCCCTATTGTACTTAAGTTTGCTGTCTCCCCGCCACTACTCAGGTTAGGCAGTACTCAGCAATCCACTGTGTCCACAGTTACTTTATAACTTGATTATTCGAGGTTAGGTAGTTGTAAAACCGCCTTCCTTCTCTCTAATGCCAAACTTTGGCACTATTTACCCCCTAACGTCCCTCCAATTAACTATTACCTGTACCTTTCAAAGAAAAAAAAGGCAAGTTTTTCACCGTCTGAAAAGCTGCTAGTCTATTCCATTCCAGATCTTTATCTGTATACGAAATATGTCTCTCGACCCCCGCGCCAGGGAGGTAAATGGGGAGGGTCACTTACCAGAAAAGGAAAATAACCTGGTCCTCTATTGTCTTATACATAGGGAATAGAGTTCTGGCATTGAAACGACGGCGTGTAATTGCCTGATTCCGTGATCACTGAAGGACAAGCAGCAGTCAAAAGAAAGATTACACTTGGCAACAAAACGACAGCCATGTTTGCTTTGATTGTTTCTCATCAATAGGTGCACTCTAAGGCTCCTATTTTCATTACCTAAATAACACAAACGTTGATAATTTATTAAATCACTGGAAAGGTATCCGCTGTAGTAGAAAGAATCTCATATTTTTGTCTAGCATTTAATCAGATTACTTCACGTTTGTTTTAGAAACTGTGCTGAATTGTTGTTTTACCTCGCAGACATTATCATTTTTTCACCGTGGCCTTTATACAGTTGTTCTAACTCCTGTGTTCCATAAAAGGTAACATAACCTTTACTACCTTGTTATCTCCAACCTCCAGTCTAGCACCGTACTGTAATATGTTCTTGTTCACTTATAATATCATTATCTTTAGCTTTAATAAACCCACTCCATTTATGTCTTCTTTTAAGCTTCATTTATTTTTTTCTTCCTTTATATATCCCAGCAGTTGTGTGTCCTGTCATCACCTTCTGTTTCTTTACATTTTTTACCATTAGAAAATCACATTAAGCCTTTCGATATTTTATCTAATTTTTTGTTAGATTCTATTTTCTCACTTCCTCTTACCAGTATTTCAGGTTCTATCTAATGTCAATCAAATTTAATATGTGGTTCAGTCAGTTTTAACTTATTTATTCTATTGTCCAGAAAAGTTTTTTCCCTTCTGCAGCATTACCTTTGGGATTTTATTCTTGTTCTATTTCTTGATCTTCAATTTATTTCTCGAACCATACTGCAAATCTGTTTGTAGTTTCAATTTCTTACCCTATAGTTTCCTTTATTTTCTTCACTCCCAATTTCTTGTCTTTATTCCTTTTTTTTTTCATTTCCTCTTGAATATTAGCATCAAATTCATCATTAGGACATATTTTGTTATTACTAAAGGATAAGTCTCAGTTTGCGTTACTGAGTTCTTGAAGTTTGATTGATATAAAATATTATTTATCTTCTTCATGACCATATTTTTTCTAATTACCTAAAGTGGCAATATTTTTTTCTTATCTTTACAAACGTCTGTTAAACTAAAATTTCTTCTCTCTTATTTCTGTTATCTATAACTCGCGTGCTCGAACTTCTAAAGCTTTATTCCTCTTCTCTACCTTTCAATTAAAATCATGCATTATAATTCAATATTCTTTACACTTGAGAGTTTCTCTAGGTGTCTCTAAATCTTCTTAAATATTTTCTAAAACATCATTTTAATTATCATTGGTTGGTGTATAAACCTGAATTATTGACAAGTCTCTGGGTTTAGTATTTGCCACTGACCAGTTTTTCTTTACACAACTAACCAATTTCTGATTTATAAGAATACCAACGCCTGTCATCCTTTTACCACCTGAATATATACAGTGATATCCACCTTCATCATTGCTAGTTGAACCTGTCCATCTTCTTCTACTTAATCCCACAATTATCCACTAGAAGCACTTCATCTCACAGCTAATATTTACAGCCTCCCAACTACGTTTCATAATACCCATTTATGGTTTATACCCTTGCTGCTTTTTAAGCTTTTCCGGTTGATCATTAATATTCAATGCTTATTTTTGTTTTTTGTTTTTTTAGACTACTTGCTAGCTCTCGTTGACACACTGCCTGCAAGGACGGTGTGACAGTAGGGTTGGACCTTCAGCAGACGTACTTATACATCCAACAGTTGGTTCGAAATTCATTTATTGCGTCTGTCCATTGTGTTTCTGGGGCGAGAACTGAATTTCAATGACGTAGGAAACCCCAATACTTGGCTCATCCGGAAGGTCTGACTTAATAAAAGAAGTTAGGAATGAGCTGTATGGTGTAGAGGTCACGAATACTTTTATCTGGTGAAGAAGTCTCCTTTAACCAGAAGTCTCCAGTAATTGGGTTTTAGAACCCTCCAGTTTTTCCCCTAGAAGTTCCCTCATTTCCGGTCAGTCACAAGAAATCCAGTTTGCTGTTGATAACGTGGATTTTCTCATGTTATGTTGGTGGCCCAAAACCCGAGTGTGGGGGGGGGGGGGGGGCGCCTCGGTGTTGATTGGCTAGCCAGGATGCGGAGGCGTGCTATCAATACATCTTTTTCCTGTCGGTGTGTCTCGCTGTTGAGATACAAACTGGTGGCATGCAATTATTTTACTCAGGTTTTGTGACTAATGTGCAGAGAATATCTATTGAACCATCCCTAAAGTACCAACCAAGTTGATGAAGTTGATGAGGAGGAAAGGTAAGGAGAAACGTGACTGGAATTGAAAGAAAAGTTTTAAATATTCGTTAGACTAATGACGTACCAGCGTCATGTTGACGTACACTGTTCAAAGTTTTGAAGCTGCAATGGGTTACTACAGTAGGGTGTGTCATACGGAGGCGAATTTTGTTTTTTTGAGTTTGAAAAATCGGCCCATGGTATTAATGATGTAGTTCTATGTGCAGAATCATGTGGTATCTTCAGATTTGAAAAGTTTTCATTTTTTGCTAGGTAAATTTTAACTTGAAATCTTATGAAAATTCAGTATTCCCACCCTTTTACCAACACCACTAAATAGCTTATTTAAAGTAAAGTAAATGTATCAGGTTAATTTATTAGGATGAAAATGATCCAGAATAGTGAAACGAATGATCTTGACACATTTATTAAATTTAATATTCCTTTAGAAAACAAAATCATCAAATACAAAAACCGGTTTTACTACTACGACCCGGTGTTGCTGCACACCATAGAGAACATGTCTTTCTTGCTTCTGTTTCTACTCATCACCTCCCTGCTGACCACCTGAGCTCGGATGCAGCCTTCCCTCCTCTCCTGGCTGTACACGTGACTGCTGGCCTCGCTCACTTGCTGTACACAACGCTCTATACTCTGGGTGTGCGAGGGCCAGGCAGGGACATGCATGGGGTTGTCCAGGAAAGCTCTGACTTGAACATTGGTGAGGCTACAGGTAAGAGGGGGCTCACTGCCAGCCTGGATGTTATCCAGATCTATGAGATCAGTGAGGGTCTTGGCACCTAGATTGACTTCAGGAGTCTTCCTGACCCTGAAGGAATCGTCACCAACTGATTCGTCATGCTCAGATCCTCTCATAAGTCTCATATCCAAGATCTTTTTGACTGCCACTCTTCTCTCCTCCTCATCCTTACTGCAGAGCATTGTCTGCAGAACTGCCTCGGGATGAGCATACCAGGAAGATCTCCTCACAGTCTGCCACAATCTGAACAACCTTCCTTAGCTGACTCCTCAGGAGCTCAAGCTGGAAGAGAACATGCCTCGGACCTTCGGAGAACGATGACTTGACCTTGGTGTTGAACCAATTTGGAAAGGAGACACTCACGATGAATTGGACAATAAGTCTCAGGTTGTGAAGCTGGTTCCCTTTCAGTTTATGATGAACAACCCAAATTCTGCAGAACCTGAGAGCTGTTGTGAGCCACCTAGAATGTGAGACTGGACCTATCTGCAGCTAAGCAAGTCTATCAGGCATGACCCCAGTTTTGATGGCACTGCAAATCATGTAACCATAGTACTGGTCAGTACTCAGGTCGTCAATGACAGTATGTGCAAGCTCAACGAGTGGAGGGCCAACTGTGATTTTTTCAAATCTCGGATTTATTTCTAACTCAGTGGCAGAGTCCAGCATCTTGCCAAGAGGACCAGACCATCTGTTGTTTGAAAGAGTCTTGCCATCCAGCTCCTGGATCAGATGTCTGAGTGGCAACTCGTTGGTGTGGAGGTCACAAACAATCCAGACCAGCTTCCTCCCAATCTTCCGCTCTATCCACTGTATGACCCCCCCTTGCCACCCTGTGTTCGTGTTGGTGCTGTCCCCTCCAATGGCCTGCAGGGTCTGGTCTACGTTCCTCTCTCTGAGCCAGTTCACAATGTTATCTGCCACTATCTCAGCTGGTTTCCTGATGTCATCTTTCCCTGGAGTGAAATGCCACAAATACTTCCCTCCTGGTTCACTGCAGCAGGAGTAGTGTTCCTCCTTCACCATGGCAGGGAACAACTTGTCAGAATCTCCAACTTTCATGAACGCTTTAGTGTCATCCCTTCTCCCATCAAAGAACAAACAATTGATTCCATTTTCTCTTATCCCCTTATCAAACTCCTCTTCTAGGTTACTGACAAGTTTCTCCTGAGCTCTCCTTACTTTGTTATGATCTATCACCAGGTGAACATCATCAGGTGTTTTCAAACCACCGTCAATCCAGGCAGCTGTTGCTATCTCTGCAGTTTCTCTGAGACCAGTGTGGTGTCGCATGCTGGCCAGAGCTATGCTCGGGATATCTTTCCTATTTCGAATCTTATGCCTGGAAGGTTTGGGATCATTATTTTCTGGGTTAGGGACAAAGTCACCATTCTCCTGGTCAGCACTCGGATCAGCCATGGGGAAGTCATTAAACACTGAATCAGCTTGACTCCAATCATCGGCCTTTTTTACCTCACCCTGGGCCTTCTCAAGTCTCTTCTCCTCGGCAACTCTTCTCCTCTTCTGTCTCTCTGTGGCAGCCTCCTGTCTCTTGGACTCCGGAATATCTAGGCTAGAAATCATGAGAGCCCCTATACTGCCAGTCTTCTCTCTCTGTGCTTTGACAAATGCCAGTTCGATCACAGGAATCTTTAGTTCACGCTTGCAAATACAGGAGATGTGGGCCTCGGATTTACAGTCACGATCGCATCCAAACTCAGGACAGAGAACAATTGGGCACTTGCAAGTAATTATGTCAAATAACTGGTCCAGTTGCTTGGCAAAGCTGTCCTTAACTGCAAGTTTTCCTCTCCCAAGAGAGATATCTCTTGCCTTTTCCCAACTGGCTAGCAGTCTCTCACTAATCTTCTTCTGACTTGTTATGACTGGAGGCTTGAACTGAGCGTTAGCCAGAGTGTACTATGCCAAGACAGCTTTGGTCATATCACTGGCAATGCCTTTGTTTGTGTAAGTTCTTTGGTTCTTTTCACTGATTTGCCTGATTAAAACACCGTATCTCAAAGCATCTCTCAATGTAGGCAACTCCGACTTCAGGAGCTCTCTCCCAGACCCAAGATAGTGACTGAGATGGCTGGATTTTTGGTTCCTCGTCCTGACACAAGCAGCCATCGCAAATATTATCAACTTATAAATGCATCAGAATCTGAAACAGAAAAAAATATTGTTAGTTGGGTTGTTAAAGAATGAAGTCAGAAAGCAATGTTCACTATTTAATTGTAATGCACTAATGCAGCTGTACGTTAGATTTTCGATAAATTTCACGCTAAAATTTACCTAGCAAAAGGTTGCAAAATATTAAAACTGAAATTATTTTCTGTTTATATACACTAAAATCTACCAAAAAAGTGATGGGCCATTAGTTTTAGCTGATCTTCCCTCCTATGACACACCCTATTACTACAGCCTCTTCTAATTACTGGGCTTTATCTTCTAATTCCAGTTTTCGTGAATAAAAGA
>CAUDMG010001023.1:0-131999 GCA_958450375.1 Homarus gammarus
CAGCAGTCAAAAGAAAGATCACACATTGGCAACAAAACGGAACAAGCCTTGTGCTTTGATGTTCTCCATCAATAGGTGCACTCTACGGCTCCTATTTTCATACCTATAAACACAACGTTGATAATTTATTAAATCACTGCGAAAAGGTATTCCGCTGTGAGTAGATAGAATCTCATATTTTTGTCTAGATTAATCAGATTACTTCACGTTCTCGTTTTTTAGAAACTGTGGCTGAATGTGTTTACCCCCCCTCGCCGACATATCATTTTTTCACCGTGGCCTTTATACAGTTGTTCAACTCCTGGTTCCATAAAAAGTAACATAACCTTTAATACCTGATATCTCCAACCGCCAGTCTAGCACCGTACGTAATATGTTCTTGTTCACTTATAATATCATTATCTAGCTTTAATAAACCACTACATTTATGTCTTCTTTTAAGGTTTCATTTATTTTTTCTTCTTATATATCCAGCAGTTGTAGTGTCCTGTCATCACCTTCTGTTTTCTTTACATTTTGTACCATTAGAAAAATCACATTAAGCTGCGATATTTATCTAATTTTTTGTTAGATTCTATTTTCTCATTACTCCTTACAGTATTTCAGGTTCTATCTAATGTCAATCAAAGTTAAATGTGGTTCAGTCAGGTTTTAACTTATTTATTTATTGTCCAGAAAAGATTTTGTCCTTCTGAAGCATTACCTTTGGGCATTTTATTTCTTGTTCAGTTTCTGATCTTCAATTTATTCTCGAACCATACTGCCAAAATCTGTTTTGTAGTTTCAATTCTACCCTATAGTTTCCTTTATTTCTTCACTCCCAAATTTCTTGTTCTTTATTCCTTTTTTTTCATTCACTCTTGAATATTAGCATACAAATTCCCATCATTAGACATATTTTGTTATTATTAAGGATAAGTCTCAGTTTGCTTACTGAGTCTTGAAGTTGATTGAATAAAATATTATTATCTCTTCATGACCATATTTTCTAATTTCCTAAAGTGGCAATATTTTTTCTTATCTTTACAAAGTCGGTTAAACTAAAATTTCTTCTCTCTTATTCTGTATACTATAACTCGCATGCTCAACTGTCTAAGCTTTTATTCTCTTCTTACACCTTTTCAAATTAAAATCATGCATTTAAAGTCAAAATCTTTACACTGAGAGTTTCTCTAGGTCTCTAAATCTTCTATAAATATTTCTACAAACATCATTAATTATCATTGGTTGGTTGTATAAACCTGAATTATGAAAGTCTCTGGGTTTAGTATGCCAATGACCGTTTTTCTTTACACAATAAACCACAATTCTGATTTATAAGAATACAACGCCTGTCATCCTTTTACCACCTGAAATATATACAGTATGATATCCACCTCATCATTGCTAGTTGAACCTGTCCATTTCTTCTACTTAATCCCACATTATCCCACTCGAAGCCACTTCATCTCCACAGCTAATATTTACAGCCTCCCAACCAAACGTGTCATAATACCCATTTACGTTTCTACCCTTGCTGCTTTTTAAGCCTGTTCCGGTGATCATTAATATTCCAATGGCTTATTTTGTTTTTTAGTTTTTTAGACTACTTGCTAGCTCTCGTTGACCACACTGCCTACAAGGACGGTGTTGTGACAGTAGGGTTGGAACCTTCAGCAGAAACGTACTTATACATCCAACAGTTGGGTCGAAATGCATTTATTGCGTCTGTCCATGGTGTTTCTGGGGCGAGAATCTGAATTCAATGACGTATGAAAACCCCCAATAAACCTGGGCTCATCCGGAAGGTCTGACTTAATAGAGAAGAAGGTAGGAATGAGCTGTTATGGTGTAGAGGTCACGAATACTTTTATCTGGTTGAAGAAGTCTCCGTTAGCCAGAATGTCTCCAGTAATTGGGTTTTAGAACCCTCCAGTTTTTCCCTAGGAAGTTCCCTCATTTCCTGGTTCAGGTCACAAGAAAATCCAGTTTGCTGGTTGATCACGTGGATTGTTTCCACTCATGTATGTTGGTGGCCCAACACCCGAGAGGGGGGGGGGGGGGGGCGCCGTCGGTGTTGATTGGCTAGCCAGGATGCCGAGGCGTGCCTATCAATACATCTTTTCCTGTCGGTGTTGTTACTCGCCGTTGAGATACAAACCTGGTGGAATTGCGGGCCAAAAATTATTATTACTCAGTGTTTTGTGACTTACTGTGGCAGAGAATATCTAGTGAACCATCACCTAAAAGTACCAACCAAGTTGATGAAGTTGATGAGGAGGAAAGGGAAGGAGAAACGTGACTTGGGATTTGAAAGAACAGTTTTAAATATGGGTCTAGGACAATGGACGTACCAGCGTCATGTTGACGTACGTGTTCAAAGCTTTGGTACTTACAGGCCTCTTCTGACGAGTGTTACTAATTACTGGGCTCGTTATTCTTCTAATTCCAGTTTCAGGTGAATAAAGGAATATGTACAGTAAGATAATGTATACAAGAGAGTATACTACCAAGGGTTAGGTTTACTTCATTGTTTTTCATTTCAAGATATATTTTCTCCATCTTATCGTGGTTTAGGTTTACTGTTTATATGAACTGATGGAAAATTAAAATTGGAGAAGTCGCTAAAGTAACGGGGAAATGTGCGGTTTAGCAAGGCTTTTATCTGATTAAGGGAACGTGTTTGAGCAATTCTCCCTAACCAGCCTGGCCGCTCTCCTGTGAATCTGGTTAAGATAGAATTTGCCCTTATATATATATATATAATATATATCTATATATATTAATATAATATATATATAATATATATATATATATATATATATATATATACAGAGAGAGAGAGAGAGAGAGAGGAGAGATGCGAGAGAGAGAGAGAGAGAGAGAGATCACCCTGGTATATTTAAACCTCTCTCTGTCCATGTAATCTCGCTCAACAAAGAGTCAACCTGAGCGTGAATCTGCAGGCTGTGGCGTGCAGAGTCAAGTTTCGGTCTGACTATGTGACCGTCTGTTCACTATACTGTCCTCCGGGCGGGCTCATTGTCGAGGGTGAGCTTGAGGAGCTATTTAACCAACTGCCAGGAAAAAAAATGATCCTCGGAGACCTCAATGCTCGCCATTTGCGGTGGGGCAGTGTCCGGAGTGACGGGAGGGGAGAGCAGGTGGCTGCAACTATACTCAACTCCAACTTGTCTCTTCTGAATGATGGTAGTGCGACTCGAGTGGACGAACGATTTGGCTCAGCGACAGCTATAGATCTCTCTATAGTTGATGCTTCATTGCTATTAGACTGTAAATTTTCTACATACGACGACTCCCTGGGTAGCGACCATTTTCCGGTCTGCATTTCTTATGAGTGTGGCGCCGCAATGGCTACTCCCGAGGTGCGCTACAACCTTAGGAAAGCAGACTGGGGGGCATACTCAGGAGCCGTTCGTATAGACACCATTGGAGAAGATATCAACACCAAAATGTCACACACAGAACAAGCTATAATACACGCAGCAGATTTAACAATTCCTAAGACTTCTGCAACTACCCACAGGCCTGGAGTTCCATGGTGGACACCAGACTGCCGACGAGTGGTTTGTGAGCGAAATAGGCGATGCCGTTTATTCAACAGAGTTCCATCTATTGAAAAACCTCATTGAATTTAAAACAGCTAGAGCTAAGGCTAGGAGGGTTCTCAGGGAGTGCAAGAGAGAGTCTTGGCGGGCATTCGTCTCCACTATTAACAAGGATACCCCTTCTTCTGAGGTATGGTCGGCTATAAACCGGGTCAGATCAAACGGAGGAAGGACTTTTATCCCACAGCTGAGTAGTGGAGGGCGGCTTCTCGACGAACCTCAGGCCATTGCCAATGCCCTAGGCCAGAAGTTCGCAGATGCCAGTAGCTCCTCCAATCATGATCCACGCTTCGGCGTGTTCCGTGATCGTGCCGAGCTCGTGCATCTCGACTTCGAGAACGGGGACGAACAGGACTACAACCGATCATTTTCCCCAGAGGAACTTCCTTTGCTTTAAAAAAGGGCAAAGGCTCTACTCTCTGGACCTGACGGTATACGATACGAGATGATTAAGCACCTTGACCAAGGAAACCTGGACAAATTGCTAGAAGTGTTCAATGACATCTGGACGTCCAGAACGTTTCCAAACTCATGGCACTTTGCCCATGTCGTACCGATCCCGAAGAGGGACAAATGCCCTACCAACACCAACTCATTCCGTCCGATTTCGCTCACAAACTGTCTGTGTAAGGTCATGGAACGCATGATAAAACGTAGGCTAATGTATTTTTTGAAAAGTAACAACTTATTGAGTGATCGACAGTGTGGTTTCCGCCAAGGTAGAAGCACACTAGATCATTTAATAAGTCTTGAAACTGACATCTCAAAAGCTCTTTGCAGTAAAAAACACTAATTGCAGTATTCCTAGACATAGAAAAAGCTTTCGACATGACATGGCGGACTGTCCTCATGATGAAGCTCCTGGCCTTGGGTCTGAGAGGTAATTTGCCAATTTTCATTAGAAATTTTTTGCAAGACAGAACTTTTTCCGTCAAATTAAAAGGTAACGTAAAGTCAGACACATTTATCCTAGAAAACGGAGTTCCACAAGGCTGCGTTTTGGGCCCAATATTATTTCTCATAATGATTAATGATTTCCTATCACCAGCACCCAGCTTAAGTGACCTCAAATTCTCCTTGTTTGCTGAAGATTGCGCAATCTGGCGCTCCTCTCGGGTCGAGAGACTATCTGCACAAAGGGTGCAGGCCGGCCTAAAAGCCGCTGAACAGTGGGCAATACAATGGGGATTTAGGTTTTCAGTTGAGAAAAGTAGGAGTAGTCTTCACTAAGAAACGTAACATTAATAGTCCAGTATTAAAATTAAATGATACTCCTATTAAATTTCAGACTTCAGTAAAATTTCTCGGTGTTCATTTTGACCGGAAATTAACGTGGAAAAACCACATTAATGAGCTTGAAAGTAGATGTCTTAAAGTCACAAATATCCTGAAAGTTTTATCAGGTACTACATGGGGAGCCGATAGGAAATCTTTATTAATGGTGTATAAGACCCTGATCAGATCAAAACTTGATTATGGATGCCAGTTGTATGCTTCTGCATGCGACACCACACTCGCAAAGCTGACCAGAATACAGAACCGATGCCTTCGTCATGTCTGGGTGCTTACAGGTGTACACGTGTAGAAAAACTAGAGGTGGAGGCCCATGTCCCTCCACTCCACATCAGGAAGGACATGTTGACGGGTTGAGTGCGGCTAGGAGGTGCGGCACAGGCCACCCAGGTTGGTGTGCTGTTGCTAAATTCCGTTTCCTGCAGCTGCGTAGGTCCCCGTCCTCGGTTGTCCGCCTCCAGACCTTGTGTCAGGGTGCTGGTATCCACTTCGAAGACGTTGATAGATACGTTCCACCGTTGTGTCCGCCATGGGAGAACCCCAACTTCCATGTGGAAGCATCGTGGCTTCCAGGAGGGAAGAATGACCTACATCCTGAGCTCCTGAAACAGCTTTTCTATCAATTTCTAGAAGGATATAGCCCTATACTCACGTGTACACAGACGAGTCCAGAACTGACGACAACGTTGGAGCCGGTATCTGGAGCAGAGACGGGGAGTGGAGCCCCCGCCTGCCGCGGCATACAACCATATTCACTGCAGAGATGTTTGCAATAAGTAGAGCCATTGACAATGCAATAACAAGTGATGTCAATGATGTTGCTATCATTTCAGATTCTATGTCAGCTCTTAAAGCAATTCAAGGTGGTGACACTACCAGCAATGAGATACAGGGCAACATTATTAATAAACTACATGAGTGTGCCAAGAATATTGTGCTGATATGGGTGCCTGGGCATTGCAACATTCGGGGCAATGAACAGGCAGACAAACTAGCTAAAGCGACTGTGGGTCTCAGGGAGACAACCAATGTACCCTGGGAGCGTCAGTCGTGTCTCTCCTTGGGGAAGACATATACAACAGGGAAGTGGCAACTCGATTGGACGAGGTTAGATCTTAGCAACAACTGGAAGACTAACATAGGAAACTGGCTTTCAGCATACCGAAAAAATAGGAGGGAAGAGGTGGTTCTCGCCAGACTAAGGTTAAATTGTACCTATTTGACCCACCTAAAAGCTTATTTAGACAACTCCTTTCCACCTATCTGTGCCACATGCAACAAAATTCTTTCCATCCGAACCAGAACGCCGGCAGCTGGTGATGCTAGCTGCCAAGCGAGGCTTCGTGCTGACTGTACCCAATATATTGCAAGATGATGTCACCATAAGTGACGCTGTAATAATCTTCCTCAAGGAGGCCCGTCTTATCGGCATGTTGTGAATGACACACGCATGAACTCTTTTTATATTTATAATATGTATATAACCATGCCCTAAAGCAAATAAAAATGAATAAAAAAAAAATTTAAACATACAACATGAGAGACATATCACAAACCTTTCCATTACATACAACACGCACATATACCAAGTAAAACTGACACCTACCAACACATATTCAAACAAAAAGACACGGGCTACAAAGGATAATAAAAAAAAAAAAAAAAAAAAATTACAGAGAAACTAGTCACCTGACCGGCCATTTCATCTGGTCTGTCAGTAACTCACTATCATATCACTCACTCATACCATAATTCATCCCAAATATAACAACAAGACGAAAGAAGAAACCAAAATACCAAGACAAGAAGAACATAAGAATAACAAAAAAAGAAGAAACAAGAACATCAGATTAGTTGTAGCAAGAAAGAAGACCAAGACTAGAAGAAGAAACCTCAAGAAGAAGAAAGAAGACATCAGCTCCGGCCGAAATAGCCCAAAGGCGAAGTGGCCAGCAATCCCCAATACAAGTTACACGTAATCCAGTTGCCTCTGAAGATGTCTTGAATAAAGACGAAAGCTAAGGTGCTCCGTTGTTTCCCTTTTCCCGTGTGATTTTATCAATATATATATATATATATATATATGCAAGTAAATCACTGTAATTGCGCGTGATCCAGGTATATGCTGATAACCACTTCGTGTTTTCTTCCTTCCTTGTGGTTATCAGCATATATATATATATATATATATATATATATATATATTATATATATATATATATATATATATATATATATATATATATATAATTTTTTTTTTTTTTAGAGAGAGAGAGAGAGAGAGAGAGGGAGAGAGAGAGAGAGAGAGAGAGAGAGAGAGAGATTTCTGTCTTGAAGCAACTCCTTTTAATTGTTAGTACAATAATAGGCTCCATGTTGGTACAATCATAGAGCGCTTATGGGCACTGTTGTATAAGGTTTTCACAGCAACACTCAGGTGACTGCCGCCTCTCTAGTGTCTGTTGATTGTGCTAACAGTGAGTGAGAAAGAGGTTCGTATTTACTAATCCGGTGAATGAGAGATCCTGAGTATATCCCTTAGAATATCCAATTATGTAACTCAATCTGAAATAGGGTAATGCAGTAACTGACAGCATCCTACATCTCCAGCTGTCAGAACTGTCATCTCGACATTTCCGGGAAATATTATAATCTTTCAAAAGAACACAATTTACATGACTTGTCAAAAGTTATATTTTCTACCCACGGAGGTGAAAATTTTTCACCCTTGGTTCCCACGAGAAAACAAAATATTCGAACTAAGAATCCAATTTTCGGGCACCTCGAGCAGCATTTTATTTGAATATGAAAATGTAATCAAACTTAGCGAGGCCTGGTGAAGGGAAGGTCCCGAGGTGGCCCGTTTATCTCTTCCCTATGGTGCTGCAACACGTGTTTTTGTTGTGGCGCTTGTGTGTGTTCTTGTGCCCCCTCTCACTCTCTCTTTTTGTCATCGTTTGTAGAGTATTCCGGAATTTTAATTTCACCTGAGGGAGAGAATATATGCAGTGATTCCCCCGGACCTAGACAAGAGACACCGAAACATCACCGTCCTGGACTTGTCCTCATTATATTCTAAATATTTAGTGTGCACCAGAGCGTTCCCAGTTATAGTACATGTCAGTACGGGGTTGGTTCCAAATTTTGACAGCCTCCTTTTCTTTTTAGCTCAACTCGGCAAGTTGAAAATGTTCTCACAGTTCCAATTTAAAAAAAAAATAACGTATGAATATGAGAGACTATTGGGTGAGTGCACCACCTGAACACCGCTTCAGGTGAACTGGTTATTTGTATTCTATACAATTTTATACACCGAGGGAGAAGCGGGCTGTCTAATTAGACTTGGTAATTAATATTTACCTTAGTTTTGAGAGAACCATTAAATTTTATTCTAAATGTGTAATATCGTTTGCATGTTTTTTTTATGTGAACAAAGAAGGGGGTGACTAAAGATTTCTACTGAATAATATATATATATATATATATATATATATATATATATATATATATATATATATATATATATATATATATATATATATTTATATTCAGTACAAATCTTTAGTCAGGTAAGGACTAGGAAGCAGAAACGGAGAAAAGTTCGAGGCGTTTTCGTGATTATTCATATCTTCAGGGGGTACAGTTTGAGTGAGCTCAATTCAACACTACTCCCTGAGGATAAGAATAATCACGGAAACGCTTGGACCTTGTAGTGTTCCTGTTTCCGTGTGGTTACCTGCATATTATATGAATCACATGTCGTCTGTCATTTTCTTGCATATACAAAATATACAGTATATCTCATATCTTATAATATAAGATAACTGCGGGAATAATAATCTGTCTAATCTACCGTATAAGAATGGCCCATGCAAAATAAAAAAAAATGTAGGGAATGGAGACAGTGGAGGATAAAAGAAAGTAAAATATATTAGATGAAGGAGAATCTGAATTGTGTGGGCCAGGCTAGGGAGAGGAGGAAGAGCAGACTATTATGGCCCCTATCTTACATCACTTCTACAGCTGTGAGGACATTTTTCAGGAAAAATTCACTACACGCTCCACTTACCAGTGTACCGCTCCCTAAAGAGATGGTAAAAAATTTACATAATCAGTTTTGTTCGCTGCACTTCGTAACTTGTTTTCAGCGGTTCGAAATTTGTTAACTGCATTTTCGAAGTAGTCGTGTTGAATTTTCAGTTAAAATCTTTTGTCAAGTATCTTATTAATAGGTGTTATCTCGCCATTTAACGTGGTGAACTAGTTTACTTACGAAACCATTGAGATTTTTATAAATAATTCGAACCATCACAAGATTCATTAACATGCAACAAACAAGAATTCGTTAAACTTTTTTTTACAAACGACCAATTTCAATAACCCAGAAAGAGACTTACAAACAAATGGATGAAGTTGGAATAGGTAGTCACCCTTGACCTAGTTTTGCTAGTATATTCTCTTAACACTACGGGCAACTTCACAACTCCTCCGCGTCTACAGTAGGTTAGGTTGAACCATGAATTTACAACACGAGAAAAATGGAAAATTTCGTTCCTAGATATTAGATAAGAGTGGCGAGGCAATAGTCTTAATCTCTTCGTTCTGCGTAAATTCACTTTCACTTGACTGTTAACTAAATAATAATCGTGTGTTACTTAAAATTCAACAGAACTGTTATTGCTGCTCTAGTTACCCGGGGATTTAATATTTGCCTATATTAGTCTAAACTAATCCAACAATTAGTCTATTTCAAAAGAAACGTAAGCCAACACTTCCTGAATTATTTTCTGATTAGTACATTGGCAAATGACTAACCAAATTATTACAACAACGAATATCCCAGCAAATCACTTTAATTAAACGTTATTTACGTACATACGTATTTACTATATTAGTGGGAACAGCCTCGTGATTATCCTAATATTAACTAAACTTACAATGGACTCCGATTCGCAATGTATTATTAGATTCATTTTAAAGGTCAAAACACGGTCGGTCAGTATTTTCTCTTTAAGGATTTCACCTCGGACCGTCTTCAGCCTTGTTTTATATACTGTACATAGCCAACTATACTATTTTAACACTCACCTAGCCTGTAAACCACGAATCCAGGAAAAAAGTCACAAGAAAAAAGTCACAGATAAAAAGGCACGGAAAAAAACCTAGCCTAACCTAACCTAACTTAACCTAACCTACGTGCAAAGCCATCATATATATATTGTGTTGTCACTGTGTACAAGTCATGTGACTTTTTTTCCTGTGGACTTTATTTCCGTCCACCGTAAGCCACGCCCCTCGTCTATAGCTATAAATAGCTGTTTGGTTCATAGAAAATGCTCGTGTAGCTGTCCATTTATTCAAATAAATATATTAACTTTTGGTAAGCAGACCTGTTATTACCTAACATAATGTTAATTATCTGGACTATCAAAATTCAAATGCTTTCAAGGTATTAACAATTCAGAGAGGATGTTAGAAAATTTTAAATATTTATCATAAAAGGTCAAAGTCAAAGCTGAAATTCGCTTTCGAATGAATTATTTTCATTATTTTTTTGTTTTGTACCAAATATAAAGCAAATTCAAAACCTTTCGAGGGCCAATTCTTATTTTAGTTACCCTCTTCAGGGCCAACACTAGTGCTATATCACGTATTTGCAGGATTGACGTTTACAATTTCACACATTGTCTTACCTTGCTTACCAGGAATACCTCAATTGGGTTTGTATGATCTTAAATATGTAAAATCCATTTTTCTTAATAAACCTGATTAACGCTGATAATAAGATAGCAAAAGGCATTATGCATTATTTTTGGGCTACAATTTATTATAGAATTCCATTTGTGTTTTGAAACTTAAAGCTCAATCTTGTTATGACAGTTATGTTATGTACATGCAGAACAAGAACTATCATGCAACTCACAACTTTGACCTCATTTTCCACTACATTGTAAGTGTTTTTCTTCCACAAGTTTTCCATATTTGGCTGACTAGATAATGGCCGAAAAGACAATACCTCATAATTGATGGTGTTTAGTGTATTTTCTTTAGTGTAAGCGGTGATATGAGATAGGAGTAATTGGCAGCTTGATTCTCGTCGTAGAGAACATCTTGTTGCTCGTTTAGAGCAAATTGTTTTGCGAAATTGCCATAATTGAACTCTTGGAAACAACATGAAGCGTGTGACCACGCTATACACAGTGAAAGTTTCTCAATCCTAGTCAGACATCACTACGACGTAAAGTATTCGCCAGACTTCCACACGCGCCACTGTCATAAGTGCTCTGTGAGTTAAAACTCGTCTGTCTTTACCCCTCTGCTTTCTTCAACATTATACCCTCGTGGTATGTCTTACATTTTCAGTATCTTTGCCATTAGTAGGTTTAAAGGATGATATCAGGCGCTCCTTATGTCCGGATGAATAGTTTCTCGGCCATAAACTCGCTCGAGAATAGATAAACCATGCAGCCTCACTATGCACTCAGCGGTGTGTAAGGTCAACCTACTGTTGTTGACATTTGGTTACTGGAAACTTATTCTTGTTTAACTTATTTTACTAACAAGATTATTTTTTAGCGTTTACTTAAAAGTTTATTCATACACCTATCGATATTTTATTAAAAATATGGTAGCACCGAACTACATAATTACCAGAAATTTAAGTTATATGAGCGCATTTGGTTAGGTTCGGTTCTTCCTAACATAGTAATAATTTTTCCTAAACAGGATTACTCATATTGTTCAATTATTTTTTTTATCAATTATTGTAAGTCTGTTTATTCGAAATCACTCGACTTGATATAAAACTAAGCCTTACAAAAAATTAGATATGTATAAAAAATATAAATAATTTTCATAATATTATATAAAAACTGTACTCTAGTGACTATTCTAAAGACACCGGTTATGATAACCTTAATAATAAGAATAATCATAATAATATATTATTATTATAATTATTATTATTTTGGCTATTACTGCCATGGACGCCATGCCTCGTCGCTGTTGTATAGGAACTCTTTGGTTAATATCTGTTTTTTGTACGAATATTACTCTAGATAAATTGTATAAATGACAACCTATATATAATTTCTGTATTTTAAACAGTGTGCTTTCTGAGGGTTTGTCAGCATATATTTGGTGTATTTCTACGTGTATTTTTGTATTGTATATATGTTAAGAAAAACCTCAAGGCGGTCTGAGATCCATATAAGATGCTAAATGCCCCTGGGGCCGACTCACGTTAGTAATAACAATATTCCGGGCCGGATGTTGGGCATTTCCTGGTGGCCCCCCGTGGGTGATGAGATTGTGTCATCAGTGCCGGAGTTTAGCAAGTCGGGGCAGATTGTATAAGTATGTTGCCATCAAGGTAGTACAGTTTTGACAACAGTTGACAACACCTGGGTTTACATTTTTGGGAGATATAAGGAATGGGGGTGTCAAGGGGTGGAGCAGGAGGTCATAACTCTCGAGGCTCTACAGCTTTAAACTTGAGTTACTTCAATAACAAAATTATGAAACAACTTGCAAGATTTTTTCTTCAACTTTTAATGACATCAAAGTGAGTATGGAATTACACTGATTTACAGGAAATAAATAGACATTATGTAGATAACGTTAATTCTGAAACAGCTCTATAAACCATCATTTGAGTTTTAAAATTCAACATACCCTTGGGGATGACCATCCAATCCCCACAGTAAAAGCGGGATACTGCTTCTCCGCCCTGGGCCTGTCAGCTCACGATGAAACTTCCGGCCTTAGTCTGCCTCGCCCGCCTTAATCTTTTCCTTTACATTTTCCAGACAATCCCAGAAAAAAATCCTTGGAAGTCACTGGTCGTACGGTAGGAAACACTCAAGTAATTTATGTAGTAAAAATTAAAATTTTAATATTTCATTCACCAAAACTAATATTATCATATCCAAAGTAAAGGTGAATTTATACAATATGCCTTTATTTTATTTATTCATACTTTGTGTTCTGTTGCTTGTGGTCATTGTTCTCACATTTCATCAAAGATGGCTTTTAAATTTGGCACCAACAAATTTAGAGTAATGTGAGCATCGGCGGGGGAGAATATGTCACGTCGCCCCCACAGTAAGATAAAAAAAATCTGTGTGAATTCATTTGTAGTTTTAGAACATGTGGCTCGGGACACGACGCGTCGGTTGGTTGGTCATTACTGTTGTAATGTACTTCAGTGACTATGGTCTTTACGCGTTTATATTATCTTCGATCCAACACAACACATCAACTAATAAGACTTAAACACATATACAGTATGTGATCACGGTCTTGAGCGCCACGGTGACGTATACCATGTACCGCACTTTACCATAGTACGCTATTTCCTCTGATTATATTTTACCATAAGACGATGTATACGTTTACGCTTTTCAGTTTCTTCTTGTGAAACGTCAAGAATAATAAGAGGGCAATACTAAGTGTTTTAAGCGCTATGTGTTTTAAGCGCAAAGCGTTTCAAGCACTAAGTGTAATGAATGATTAATGCAAGGAGCGCTAATTGTTTTAAGCGCTAATTGCAATGGGCACTAAAGAGCGCTACAGTATTGAGCGCTAAGTGTTTTAAGCGCTAAGAATAAAGTGTATTAAATGTATTGAATGCTAAGTGTATTGAGAGCTAAGGGTTTTTAGTGCTAAATGTAAAGAGCGCTAAGTGTTTTAAGCACTAAGTGTACTGAACACTACGGGTTTTAAGCCCTAAGTATAATGAGCGAGCACTAAGTGTATTAAGCGCGAAGTGTAATGCATGAACAAGGTATCTCAGAAACACATAAAAGCACATCAGGTGACTACACTTTTTTTAACTGGAAGCGATAAAAACCTCGCTACAGTATATTTCTCCAATTATTTTAATGGTATAATTAATGCATTATATAAGTTCGAATTGTCGCAAGAGAATATCGATCCCATTTTGCTTGCCTCGTTTGTGCTTTATCTCAAGTGAGGAGGTTAAATATATCTCCAATTGGGTGAAGATTTAGAACTTTGATCTCGGGAGGTGATTTGGTGAAATACGTGTGAGAAAAAAAGATTATTCTTGGTGATCTACGACATACGGTCAAAATAATTCACAAACTTTAAAAGATGTCCGTTGTATCTCACCGAACATGGTCGATTAAACCCAAACAGTTGCAGACACCGAGTTCTATTAATGAGAGTGAATTTGATGTGAAACCCCCGTAGGTTTTTGTAATAATTTATTCACAGATGTCTTATGTACAGTAGTACAGCGTGGTACGGATGGCTGACACAGGTGCAATGAGACGCACCGTGTACGACCGAATGAGAGAAAGGCAGTTACAGGGGGGAGGGAGTTTCACTTCAAATTTACTCTCATTAATACTACATCTTAAATGTATTGTAACATGGAAACTATGCAGAATCTGACATTTTTTCATAGAGACATTGTGGTTTAGAATTATCCAAGGATTTCATCCTCCAATTTCATGAACTATTTGCTGAGTCACCCTGTATATATATATATATATATATATATATATATATATATATATATATATATATATATATATATATATGCAAGTAAATCACTGTAGGTGCGCGTGATCTAGGTATATGCTGATAACCACCAGGAAAGAAGAAAACACGAAGTTCCCAAGCGCTTTCGTGTAATTCACATCTTCAGGGGTGAGTACAGACTAGTCTGTACTCACCCCTGAAGATGTGAATTACACGAAAGCGCTTGGGAACTTCGTGTTTTCTTCTTTCCTGGTGGTTATCAGCATATATATATATATATATATATATATATATATATATATATATATATATATATATATATATATGATGAAAAGTTGCTATTAGTATTTTTGGTGTGTATTGAAGTTAATTGGATAATTTAATTTGTGGTATTATTCTGAATTCTAATCTAGGTTAGTTTATATTCTAGAATTAAGTATATTTGGGAATCGTCCAAGTGGGATGTAATCCCTCCTTGTGAATAGTGAAAATCCATTTCTTTCAGAGAAAAAATGGAAAAAAACTTTCAGACATTGAGCAGAAAGAGAGAGAGAGTTGTGCAAGTGATAAGAAATTGTGCATATTCTTACATTCATCCCGTTCATCCTTCACCCCTAGCACCCTCTACCCTCTCTCCACCACCTTCCCTTCTCCTGTTGTAGGTGGAGGAATAGGTAAAATAGACAGAACAGGAAGACATAATAGATTAGCGATGCTGAAATCTAGCAGTAGCCTTGAGAGCCATTGGTGTAGTTAACAATGTGTGTGTGTGTGAGTGTGATAAAATATATTTACATTTTAGAAATATAAAAATTCCAAGGTCTACAAATTTGCAACATTTGCATCTTCTATATGCAGATGTGGATGTGAAAATTTTGTGGAAAAGTATAGTGTGTGGATGTGAAATCCGTCACTATTTCACATCATTCGTTTTAGAGAAAATGGCGTAGAAAAATGCTCCAAATTAAAGGAATACGAATCACAGCACCAGAAATTTTTACTTTTAGGGTTTGTGAGTGAGTTACTCTTTGGGGTTCTGACCATTATGACTTCTTGTACTTCGCTGTGTCAAGGAGCTGTACTGATCCTTGATAAGGGATGGATGTATCCACCATCTCTTGTGTTACTGTTTATAGAATTTTGGTTTAAATATCAATAAACTTAAATAAAATTAGAGTAATGAAAACAGAACTGTGGCCTCATTCATGAATATTGTTTCAGGCAGGATGGTCCCTGGCCCAAGACATGACGTGACACCAAGGCTTCCTCTACCTCCAGGGCAAGGTGAGCACTACTGCTGCTGTTCTTTTGTATGAAAAATTGGACAAGTGTCTTTTTTAATTTTTGATGTTAACTAAAAACATAGTGCCATGGTTGTTCCTGTTAGTTGAAGAGTACAATTTTTTGTTAAGGTTAACTAGAGGGTCGCCACTTTTTTGGGGGAGGGAAACAGTTTTCCTTCTGAACTTTATGATCTTGCTATCAAAACTGCATCAGGAAGGCTGAAGGTCTAAACCATTAACGATGACCGACAACACGAATCAACTAATTTTTACTTAACGATCTTTCATATCTAGTGATTTGGTTTGGTTTTGAGGGTTTCTGTCGCCAATCTCCGTAGCCCCACAAACTGTTGCTGTTTCATAAGAACACTTCTAAAGGTACTACTGTAGGTCCATAGTCAATATTTTATCCTTTCCCACCTAATAAGTGGTGGGATGGAAGGTTAATCTGATTTTTTTTTCAGGTAAGGGAAAGTTAACAGCTCTTCGAGAGACTGAAATGCACCACAACAAATCACTTTATAAGGATGGTGCACAACTTAGTAGGATCATCATTGTCTGGAAAAGGAAGGAACCACCTCCTGAGAAGTACAGCTTCTTTGGCAGCACGTACGGCACCCCTAGTAACATCAGTCGGTGGATTCCTCCCTCTGTGGTGTGCTACAACTGCTTTGGGGTCAATCATGTGGCGAAATACTGTCACAAGCCAGCCACCTGCGGCTACTGCGCAGGAATGCATAGCACAAGCAGCTGCCCCATCAAGGAAGGTGCCTCTCAGGACGGAAGAGAGCAGGACTCCCCATCTGAGTGGCAGTGCGCCAGATGCAGGAAGAAGGGTGTGACGGCCTGGCATCCAGGTTGCCTTGGGAGCCCGCCTCCACCCACAATAGCGGTCACACTCAGTGACGCCAACGCTACAGGGTCGCCGCCAACGCCTGAAATCAACAGCTACACCTCCCCACCTAGGAGGCAGTGTTACAGGTGCAGGGAGGAGGGTGTGACGGCCTGGCATCCAGGTTGCCCTGGAAGCCCGCCTCCACCAACAAAAGCGGTCCCACTCAGTGATGCCAACAGCAACACTGCGGGGTCGCCTCCAGCACCTGAAATCAACAGGGACACCTCCCCACCCAGGGGGCAGTGTCCCAGGTCCAGGGAGGAGGGTGTGACGGCCTTGCACCCCAGTTGTCCTGGGAGGTCGCCTCCATCCACAATAGCAGTCCCACTCAATGATGCCAATGCGGCCGGATCGCCTCCACCACCTGAAGTCAACAGGCAGAGTGACTCTCCTTCGTTAGCCAATGCAGGTCAGGTTAAAGCCTGCCAAGTAAGTGTACCAGTGAACAATGACAGTGATAGTGTTAGTGGAGCTTCTGAAGGAGCTAGTGCCTCCTCTCATAATGATGCCAACTTGAGGGTGAGCAGCCAGAACGAGACCGATAGTGATGGGAGCATGGATGGGGAGAATGAGCCCCAGACTGCCAGCGTGGTCTCTACAATAGTCCCAGGTCTGCAGACTGTTCATGACCCTGTAAGTTTTCCATTGTTTAATGAGGAGGAACTCGCGGGACTGATGAAGCAACCCGCGTATAAAAATCCTACTGGAATAAGGGCTGTGAAGAACATTATCAGGAAATCCAGAGGTGCAGAAGTTGGAAGGGTCAGCTTATTGGTCAGGCTGATCTATGAAGCCAGCGTGCGACTCTCTACGTTAAACACAAGCTGGGAAAAGTAACACGAACGCTTAGGTTCATTTCATGGAACATCCGGAGTGTTAATCGCAGAATTAATGATCTACAATGGTTTGTTAAAGTTTTTGACATTGATGTAATTGGCTTACAAGAACCTTACACGTCCAGCACCCAGAGGAAAGTTGCACCCAGGATAGCTGGGTTTACAGCATATAATAGTGGAGCAGGAAGTGGCCTGCTCACATATGTAAAGAATGGTCTGGTCTGTAAATGGATTAAAACTCACAATGATGAAAGTATTCACTATCAACAATTTACAGTAAAGACAGCAAACAGTCAATTTTCGCTGTATAACATCTATGTTCGGTGTAATGAACTGCGAGCGGACGTGTTACCAAAGCCATCAGGTAACAATGCTATGCTGTGTATGGGTGACTTTAACTCTCGTCACACTGTCCTCGGTGATGTCCAGTGTAACTCTAATGGGAGGGTGTTCGTGAATTACATCAATAATCATAATATCACTGTATACGACACAGACAAAGTGACACATCTGATGGGGGGCAGACTTGATTATGTGATTGGGTATAACCTAGTAGACAGTAATGTCAAGGCTAAGGTCATCTCAGACTACCTTGTCAGTGATCATTATGCAATACTTACTGAATACACTGTTGCTGATGTCAAGTGTGAACCCCATCCTAAGCTCAGAATTAACATCCCAGATAATCTTAAACTGCACTTCAAGGCCTACATCCACAGATGGTATGCTGGATATACACCTGGGTCAGTGGATGAATTTTGCTGTGATCTTGTAAATGTCATTACCACATATTATACCACCTGGGTTAAGTCAAGGAGGAAGGGGGGCAGCACTAAACCACCTCTGTGGACACATGACCCCATCCTCACCAAAGAAGGAGAGAATGTAAAACAGCTTGCCAACACTTATAAGCAAAATAAAACTAGTGATAACCTTTTGGCATTCCTCAAAGCTAACAGAGAATTTCGTGAACTCAAAGGTCAGGTGAGAAACACCTATTGGGAACAATTCTTACAGGGGATTAATAGAACAACCACTCTAGCAGAAATGTGGAAGAAAATTAGAGCCATTACCAAGTCACCCACCCCAGTCCAGCTTCATCACAGCCCTGCAGAATATGCTGACATGCTATTAGACCAATGGTCTAGTGTGTCACGAATCACTTCCCTGCCTCCTGACATACAACAATATCTTAACACCTCACACATTAATAGGGGTTTCAATATTGAAATAGCCTGTTCCTCACCAGACCTTACCGACCAGTTTCCTATAACGCACCACGAACTAACAACAGCACTAATGAAAGGTGAGTCATCCTCCCCTGGTGAGGATGGCATAACCTATAACACCCTGAGATTGTTGAATGAGATCCCTAACCATCCACTGCTTGACCTGTATCAAATGAGCCTCACACAGGGTATTCTGCCTAAGACATGGACTCATGGAAACATAGTTCCAATCCCTAAAGCTAATTCTCCAAACTTCAGGCCAATTTCACTTACATCCTGTATGTGTAAAGTCCTTGAAAGAGTTGTTCTAAACCGTCTTATGTTTCAAGTCAAAGACAAACTCGCCCCTAATCTGTACGGGTTCATGCCCGGGCGTAGCACACAGACATGCTTTGCAGAATATCTTGTTCACTCAAAAGATAAGACACAAACAGCCTTCATAGACCTTAAATCAGCCTTTGATGTAGCTAATAGAGACATTATACTTGAGCAACTAGCTAATTTTGGCATACAAGGTAACCTCCTGACATGGATAAAGGGTTATCTGTCCAACAGGTATGCCAGTGTTCTGTTTAGGGGAGTTAAAAGTACCAGAATGAGATCATTTGAGCTGGGCACGCCTCAGGGAGGAGTGTTAAGTCCTATGCTCTTTAATATACTGATGCACAAGCTTATTGCGGACATTCCAGTTCAACCAAACGAAGCCGTAATATGCTATGCTGATGATATCTGCATTATGACACAAACCAAACTCAGGCTCCAAGCCTTGCTGGATGTATTTGCTCGGAGAACTGTTGAATGCGGTCTCATAATATCTGTTGACAAGACGAGGGTCCTCAATCCTCGTCCTGCTCACCCTCTGCCTCTTGACTATAACATTAACAGCATGCCCTTGGAACTATGTAGCTCCTATAAATATCTTGGAATTTGTGTGAATGATGCAAACTTTGTCAGCAACCTTCGTGACAAACTAATGCAGCGCATTAAACCCCTCAGAACCCTTGTTGGCAAGGGCTATGGAATTAACATCACCTATGCTCGTACTTTTTATCTTCACTTCATTCGTTCTGTAGTTGACTATCATGCTCTCCATCTTGTGACTATTCCGCCTAAACAACTCAACAGCCTTGAGGTAGTGCAAAATGAAGCCATGCGCATCATCCTAGGTTGCCCAAAATCAACCAGAATTGTAAATATGAGGAAAGAGCTCGGACTGCCCTCCCTATCTGAGAGGATAGCCCTACTTAATACCATGTTTTGTGTCAAAGTTTTGAAGAACAATAGTTCTCAAACTACAACTCAAACTGAGTTGATGTTCTATCTAAGTAATCCCGACCATCTCGCCAACCTTTCAAAAAAGACTCTCTTTGGGGCGTGGCTTCATAAAAGTGTTGCAGATCTCCTGAAACTGAATGTCCCAATCACCCCAGACGAACCTATTAATGCCATTCCTCCTTGGCTGGACATATCAGTTCCTATTAATTACACTCCTGTTGGTAGTAAGCAAATGTTAAACACCGATGTGGTGAGATGTGTCACACTAGAAACTATTAACAGACACATACAGAGTATTAAATCAAGTGAATGTTATGCTTTTACTGATGGTTCTGTGCAGACAAACACAGGTAGAACAGGCTGTGCAATTGTAATATATAAAGAAAAAGAGATGATAGTGTCAAACAAACAAAGGCTAAACAACTGGGCCAGCACAACACAAACTGAACTAACTGGAATCTACTTAGCCACAGACTACCTCAAAGAAAATGGAGGTGGGGTGATATTCTGTGACTCTCAAAGTGCTTTGAAATCAATGAACAGCCCGTCAGGTTCTATGTCTAAAGTTGCATGTGATATTAAAAGGAATGTGATAACTGCCAATGAGAACAACTTTCGTATCGAATTTGTGTGGATTCCGTCCCATGTTGGAATCAGGTATCATGACCGTGCTGATAGACTGGCCAATGAGGGGTGTAAGAAAGAAAATGTTGACCGTGACCTTGGTCTGTCCAATGCCGTAATTAAAAACATTCAAGTCAGAATCATGAACTCTGATCTAGAAGAAGTGAGAAATGCAGAGAGACCTGACAGTTGTAGCATTAGTAAATATGACAAATTTTGTAACAAGAGGTACCGGTATGGCCAGCATAAGGACAGAACCAGACAATGTGATGTAGTCGTGGCCAGAATTAGGCTAGGATACAGACACATCTGGCAAGTTAGTAACGCTGTACCCATACCGGAACACTCAGCATGTAAACTTTGTGATAAACCTTTAAAGCATACACTTGAACACTATATTATTGAATGTGACACTGTCAAAGACTTCAGGCCACCTGACTTACTGTATCTTGAACTATGTAATTACTTCATTGAATCAGGTGTGCTTGAGGACATTCTTGCTGTTTATCCCAAATTTGCTAGCCCACACTGATTAGTCTTCAACTAGAATATGACTCCAATGTATGTGATCCACTGACCCATATATGCTGCTGGTGAATGTGATGTATTTCCTTCTTTGTGTACGAACCTCTGTCCTGCGTGGCAGTGAACAGTGGCATTACCCACATGAATCTGACCTATATATAGTGTCAATGAATATGATGCATTCTTTGTGTACGAACCTCTGTCCTGTATGGCAGTGAAAAGTGACATTACCCACATGAATCTGACCGACGTATATGTATGTGTGCGTGTGTGCATGTATATGTACGTGTACATGTATATGTGTATGTATATACGCATATGTATGTATATGTGTGTGTGTGTGTGTTTACATATATGTATATGTACTGTCAATGAATATGATGCAAATCTTTGTGTACGAACCTCTGTCCTGCATGGCAGTGAACAGTGACATTATCCATATGAATCTGACCTCTATACATTTATAGTTGTTAATGAATATGATGTATTTCTTTGTGTATGAACCTCTGTCCTGCGTGACAGTGAGAAGTGATACCACCCTCAGTGTCAAGACCTGACTGAATTACTCAGAATAGGCAAACTGTACTACAAGCTCTGCCAATAAATTTGTTAAACTAAAAAAAAACTAAAACTCTTCAGGTATGTCCAAGTCAGTTTTATACATCAGTTATCGTTGTTTTATGTATTTGCTCGCATGTCTTATGTCTCCGCTAACTTAGTATAAGTCGTCGTTATCTCCCGTGCTAAAGATCGTGATCACGTTTGCTATACTGTATAAGGTCACTCGGGAATTTTTCTTGATCCAGTGATTTTCTAGACAGTGACTTGCGCACATCATTAACCCAATCAACTTCCGGTACTTTTAATTTCTTTACACCATTATTACTTGGTTTTATAAGTCACTTTCTATTCCAGCATCATACATGTTTTAGAAATGGCATGTTTTCCGGTGTTTCTTGTGATTATAAAAGTGTAGCACAGTATGCAAAAGTCATTTTTCATTGCACTGAATCTGGATTCAATCAGATCTTGTTGATCCTTCCCAATACGAGGAAGACATCTCTTAGTTGTCTAGTTCTTCCTTTAAGACATACCTCCAGTTTGTTGAATGTCGTTGTTTGCTTTTCAAATAAAATATATCGTCATAAAATATGGGGCTCCTCGCAGGCATGAATTGTTCCTTAGCGTTGTCTTGTTCACCGTAGACTTCAGTTTTCAGGGCCACAACCAAAGTAGAAAATTTTAATTTAGTTTTATACTGGAATTTGGAAGCACGTGGCTACATCCTCCTGAATCTGTCGATTTTGTTTTACGCCTATGAGCAGAAAATATAATGATAAACTTGCTGGTCTCTTGAAATTTTTGGATAGGTCGCTGATTCACAACTCGGGCACCCCAAGTTCATCCAGCTTCTTACAGTCGGGAACAGTGAAAATGGTCGAGTGCAGTGACCGGCCAAACTGCCCCTTTGTGTACCTAATGCAGGGCTAGGTTAAACTGTGCCGTATACCAATGGCCGTCATGGTCCTTCAGGCCTATGGGATTCATTTTCATAGACTGGCGTCAAGATGGCAAGTATATTGTGTCTCTGCTCAGTCAGTTTCTACACATTTTCTATGATAATTTATAAGAGAAAAATGACTAAAAGTTTATTTCTGCGACAATATTATACAAGGTTATTAGAAAGGTTATATATGTTAATTATGTTTACGACTGTGTCCTATGTCTACTGTTAAGCATAATTAAGTTTAATGATAGGGCGCCATGTCTTAATGCATATTCACGTGATCAAGAAGAAGTAAAATTTGTAAATGTTGTTTTAAAATAGTCATTGATAACCTAAAATTATTTGTTAATTTATAATAACAATCTGCAAATGTGTGCGTCAGGGAGCCAAGGTGAAAAGACCCACTATTATCAGCAGTGGAAGTGTGGGCTAAGATCTGGTATGATGATGCTCTGAGACACAGTATATGCCGTCCAACTTGGCTCTTGATTTAGAAGAACGAAAGATAAAGACAGAGAAGAGTAATGACGAATAAGAGCAGAATTGTATATCTGATGAAACAGTTACTGTATAAAAACAATAACAGGTTAGAATTAAATTTTGCGGGTTAGACTATATCCAGTCTACCTAGATATTAACTCCAGCTGTTCACCTCCCTGGTCTTGTAAGCCCTTTCTTTCTTAGAAATACATCTGGTAAGGTGCCATTTTGATAGTTTCATGGTAGGTGCTATTCCTTGTGGCTTGACGCGCCAAGCCACTGCGTCTGCGACTTGTGTGTGGGGTCAGACCACCACATTGAAATGTGCAAATTCATATTAAAAGACGTAGTCCAATCTTTTAGTAAAAAAAGGGAGTGGAGCAGTTCCATACTTTCCCGCTGCTGGGTGATATTTGGTTGGCTGTGGACGATAAGATTTCACTTGGGTCGTATTACAATATTTCTTTGTTGTATCTCGTACATAAGGGGCTATTATTGCTCATTTCAATTGAGAAATAATCGCCTTGCATATTTTTGTGTAAAATGGATGCACATATAAACATATTATTGACACCCGTGTAAAATATAATGATATTTCTGTTTTGTCATATTGATCAAAGGCATAATTTGCATATGTATTAAGAATGACATTCTTCCCTGAGAACTTCAATAACCTGCCATCTTCATCTGGAGAGAGGGAGAGTATTAGTATGTGCGTGACAACACCAATGAAAGAGGACGTGATGAATCGTTTGTTTGTTCATATATATGTTATTACATTCAGAACGGAATGTTATAGAGGAAATGTGTATAACATCCTCAGGTAAGGATCTCAACACAGCTGGTGTTCCAGTATATATATATATATATATATATATATATATATATATATATGCAAGTAAATCACTGTAGGTGCGCGTGATCTAGGTATATGCTGATAACCACCAGGAAAGAAGAAAACACGAAGTTCCCAAGCGCTTTCGTGTAATTCACATCTTCAGGGGTGAGTACAGACTAGATATATATGTATATGTATATATATATATATATATATATATACATATATATATATATGTATATATATATATATATATATATATATATATATATATATATATATATATATACATATACATATACATATATATATACAATACTTCCTCTTCGTTTGCTGTTTGCTGAAGAATTAGGTAACTTAAGCCTTTGTAATCATATGTTGCCAAATTTTGATCTAGGATCTACTGTCGATGTTTAACGTTCTATTTCAAAAAACTTTTGACATTCGCAGCAACAGCGTCTTGAGGGTCTTGAAAGCTCCCAGGTGAAGGAACTATTTAAGTAATCAGTTGAGGATTGTTTATTTATGCTTAAGAACAGAGCATTAGATTAAACAATGTATGGGTGTAGCTACGTAATCGCTTGCACGACCTGCTCTTATAAATGTTTTTCCCTTACTCCCACGAAACCATCTTCCTCATGTTTGTCTGTTAAAGTTTCAACAGTTCTTTTACAAACGTTCTGTTGACGATAGTCATTTAGTTTTTAAGTCTGGTGGCCAAATTAAATTTTTTTTTATTAAACCGTATCAACTCAAAGCACCGTAGTATTGAGTTATCTTCCGAGGTATAAAATAATGGTTTATTTCCTTTTTTCAGATAGACGAGTATGAGTTAAACGAAATTGTAATGAATGATATTGTAACTTCTCTGTATAAGAAACCTAATTTTACTGGATTATCTAACTTATTTATTTCTTCCCATTAACTTAAAACGTTTGACCAACACCGTGTACTATATTTGTTCAGATATTATCAAATTAAACAAAAAATTTAAATCTTGTTATCAGCTTCGTTTTTTTAATTATTTTTTGTTTCCTATGAGATTTACAATCAAATCATATATATATATATATATATATATATATATATATATATATATATATATATATATATATATATATATATATATATATATATATATATATATACATTGTAATGCCACCCATGAGTTGGTCATTTTCTCGTATGTCTTGCAAGGTCCTGTCCAATGCTTCAAACGCTGACTTGTGAGACATAGTGCATTCATCCCAGACTATGAGGCTGCATTTCTCTAAGAATTTTGCCTTTGCGGATCATTTTTTTATGTTGCACACTGGATTCTCATTGTGAGCGAGGTTGAGAGGCAGTTTAAAAATTGAGTGTGCAGTACGTCCTCCTTCTCGTAGTGTTGCAACAATGCCTGAGGATGCCACACAGCAAGAGCAATTTTCCCCTGATGACGTACTTTAGCCAACAGAAGGTTGATCAGGAATGTTTTTCCTGTCCCGCCAGGTGCATCGAGAAAGAACATACCTCCCTGCTCCGCTTGTATATCTTGCAAGATCTGTTCATAAGCATTTGCTTGATCAGGCACCAGGTGGGGCTCATTTTCTTCATGAAAATTCACCAGAACTTCAACTGAGTAGTCTGTCTCTCTGAGCAACTCCCTGTTTGCAGCTACTGGTTATTCTCTGTTTGGGGAAGGCAATCCAAAACCAGTCAGGTTTTTTCCTCATAGTTCCATCACTTTGTCTTCCAGCATGATCAGAGCCCTGTTGAACATGTCATCCATGAACTCAATCTCTTGACCAGGATGTTCTCTTCTTGCTTGATGAAGCAGATCCTCTGAAAGACTTTCTTGGTGGTTTTTCCAGAGCTGGCTTGGGTTGGAAAGTCCACATGTAGCAATCATGATGGCAAACAGGTTCCTCATTCTCATTGGCGATTGAGTAGCTGCTGCCTCTTCTAGTGTGTCATTCCAGTGACCATCATCTTCCAGTAGGCCAAGGAGAGTGCACGCATCCTGATAGGTTCTACATATAACACCACCCATCATCACTACATATAACATCATCCATCATCACTACATATAACACCATCTATCATCACTACATATAACACCATCCATCATCACTACATATAACACCACCCATCATCACTACATATAACATCATCCATCATCACTACATATAACACCATCTATCATCACTACATATAACACCATCCATCATCACTACATATAACACCACCCATCATCACTACATATCACACCACCCATTATCACTACATATAACAACATCCACCATCACTACATATAACATCATCCATCATCACCACATATAACACCATTCATCGTCACTACATATAACACCACCCATCATCACTACATATAACAACATCCATCATCACTACATATAACACCATCCATCATCATCACTACATATAATACCATCCATCATCACTACAGATTGGTAAAGTAGTTTCCGAGATTCTCGTGCTGACACACAAACAAATAAATAAATACACAGACAGATAGACTTCTTTGTTATATATATATATATATATATATATATATATATATATATATATATATATATATATATATATATATATATATATATATATATATATATATATGCAGTATGCATAATTGTGTGTGTGTGTGTGTGTGTGTATAATAATAATAATAATAATAATAATAATAATTAACGGATTATTAAGATAAATGGCAGCCCGAAAGCTGAAATTATACACTGAACAGAGGTGATAAGTTACATATGGTGAAATCGGGGGGGTGGGTCACTTGATTGACAAAAGCTTTCAATACAAAAAATATAAGAAACATAGAGTCAACATATAGATTAACTATAGATCTGGTACTGTGGGAGATGGTCTTGTAGATAATCTTGTGACCTGATGTTGGTGCCAACTGTTTGGATGGCCGTCGTACCTGGGTGCTATTCCGTTACCTGCAGATGTTTAGAACAACCACCACGTGGTCCGGGTAGGTCCGTCAGCAAACACAGGGTGTTGTAGATGGTTCTTGTTCCTCATGTCATGTAGTTAGGAATTCATATTTCCTCGCCTGGGTGGAGTAGGGAGTCCTCATTTCCCTCCTGATGTAGTTTGGAGTGTTTCTTGGCTTCTCATCCATGCTAGTGGTGAGTGTACGGCGGACAGGTCTGCGTCAAGTCAACATTGACCGCTAAGCACGATTGTCGCTCTAACAGTTGTTTCTTTGCTTCGAGTTGAAATTGCCACTTTTGTAAATCAGTCGTGGATTGATGGTCAATCTTTGCACTGTACTGTTGGTGGGAGGATGTTGATAAATCCAGATGGGGAGGAGGAAATGGGGAAAGGGAGGGCCCGACAGACCTGTCTGGCCGCGTCAGCGGGCAGCGCCGACGTCCTCACCCCATGAAGGCTGAAGACGGTGTGTGTGTGTGTGTGTGATTATCTCTAAATAGTTGAATATTTTACTTCCAATTTAACCTATAACTCAAAGTGATCCTACGGATATTACTTGTATGTATTTAACCATAAAATTGACTCAACCTTGCGAATGTCCATCTACGTAACAGAGTCGAGAAACTGTTTCAGCACTTCTGCCACAACTCACTATCCGGATAGCAGTTAAATCAGTATGTGTCATTCGACCCGTTCAGACTCAAAGACACAATACCTCACCATATATGTGTGTATTTGTCGAGGATTGTTATGTTTTATACACAATACTGTAGTTCCATTAATTAATTAATGTTAACTGACTTTACTGGGAGTTATATTACTGGTTTTAACTACAACATACTATAATATACCTTATTGATTTTCGGGTACCAAAGTCGTGTCCACTACCCAACCACAGTGAGGATTCAAATAGCCTTGAATCTGAAGTTTCGAAACAACTGGGGGATATGCTATGGTCGGCCAACAGATGTCGCCCACTGTAGTGTGTGTGTGGGGGGGGGGGGGGGGAATAGAGGAGGTGGGGGTTAGTCTAGTAACAGGCTGTGTGTAGGTGGAGCATAACATCGTGAATTCCGCAATCACTGATAAAAATAAGAATGTCATGAAGATAGTTAATATTATTAAGCATGGTGAGAGATGTGTAACGGGTAAATAAAAGCACTACAACGACCATATCTCTGCCGTTCATGGCTACGACGGTGAGACTGATGGGCACACCAGTAATTAATTCTCCATGACTACCAGTAGTGGTAGTCACGGAGAATACACAAGTTGTTACCAAGGCTGGCGCCACCCACACCAGGGGAAGGAGATGATGTCGAACACTGAAACATGCCGAGGTCTCATTCCTACCATCTTCGTCACCAACAGGTAAGTCACATTAATTTGTCAGCATAGCCCATGTCGTCCTTATACTAATGCAGGGTGTCCCATGAGTGACAGCAGATATTTGTAGAGGTGAAAGAATATGTGATATTGAGCCACCTCGTCTCTATCTCCATCCGTTTCCCTCTATCTATAATAAAAAGTGTAACCCTACTCAGAAAAAATAATGAATGGGCTCTCCAAACAAATTAAAGATGAGGTGCACCCCACCCAAATAGGGGTGGGCCCTCCATTTCCTTTCGCCTTCTTTTCTCCACATCCTTTCCCCCCTCCCATCGCCCCAGTCACCCCGACCTACCACCCAATACCAAGCAGTGAACAGAAAGCCACACACTTTCTCTCCTCCTAAAAATCTGTTCCGTTTAACCCACATTCTTTCACTACTAAACCTGGTTCCCCCTTTCCTATATTTCGCTATCGCTATCTCCCGCCTCGACTCCGCCATTTGTAATGGTTGCCTTGCGTAATTCGTAAAATCCACCTCACGGCTAAATGTAAACCGAAAAATCCATATATGTATAGAAGTTTTATACAAATAATCACATTCTTTCACCTCTACAAATATCTGCTGTAATTAGTGGGACACCCTATTATAATTACATGACAGTTGTTATATGAGCTCCTTAGTTAACTTCACCATAAAAATATGGTGTTTGATTTGCTATGCGTTTGCCGCACGTTACCTTACTCGGTTATGTTACACCCCCAGTTGCAACCTGGGGGTTTGGGTTGGGTAATGTAGTATTTTGAGCAGAAATGGAATTCAGAAAGACTCAATGAACATGAAGAAAAACGTTTTTATATAACGAACCCAAACGTAATGTAACCTATTACAGTTATATGTAATCTGGGACGAACATGTCAAAGCTGAAAATTGTCAAAGAAATATGTAAAGCAGTGGAAAACCATATATTTTGATTATCGGCGAGGCTGACTACCTATAAACAATTAATATTTGACGATTGGCAAAAGTCCTGGGAAAATGAACCAACAAGCCATAAGCTAAAAATGATCAAATTATCAGTTTATCCTTGGTCATCATCAAAACAATCCTCTCGACATCACGAAAGTATTCTGAATCGTCTAAGAATTGGGCATACGCGATTGACGCATGGCCAACTCATGTCTTCCCCTAATGGAGCCGCGCCTATATGGTCCAACTGCCGAACACAAATAATAGTCCAACATATTCTCATTGAATGCCCTATTTGTAATCGGTATCGAACAATGTGCTTCACTAACCATACAATGTAAGATATTTTAACAGAGACCCCAAAATTTTCGTTAAGTTCAGTTTTGACCTTTTTGAAATACTGTAATCTCCTCCAAACACAAATATATGTTAACTAATCCCTCTGGCCAGCCCTAGGAGAGACTCAAATGGGTGTCAGTGGTCTGGTTAAACTAAATCTTGATGATGATGATGATTATCGGCGAATGTTCACACTACAGTCGCAGGGGTGGTGGTGGAGGTTTGGGGGGGGGGGGGGGAGGATCCACTTGCAGTTCACTATGAATACATGAAATAGGAAGGGTTTCATGGGCAGTTGATCCAAAAAGATTTACCAAAACGTTATGTCAGAGTAATAATACTTAACCTAGGTGTTACTAATACCATTAATTTTAATTTACTCTAGTATATAAAAGCCTGCATCAGTTACCGCAACATAATATTACTCTGCCATTCCAGATATGCCTGCAGGGCGAGCAAATTCGTCGGCAGTGATTGCTGAGCGAGGCCAAATCATCGGGATGTGGAGAGCCGGGGCAACTGTGCCGAACAATGCTGTCGAAGTGGGAAGGAGCATCAAGACGATTAGGAGGTGGATCCGCCGGTGGGAGGAAGAGGGCTCAGTGGAGACGAAACCTCGAAGCGGGAGGCCACGAGTAACGTCGGCAAGGATGGACGCCATGATCGTGGCAGCTGCAACGGCATATCCAATGCGAACATCAGTGGAGCATACAAGAAATCTGGGCCTCAATTGCCATCACATGACGACGAGACGCCGACTTCATGAAGCCGGGATCGACTGCCATATTCCAGCTCACAAAGGGTGGCTAACACCTACTTACAAGGAGTGTCGACTCGGCTTTGCATTGGAACACCTTCCACATTGAGAAGAATACTGGAGAACCATTATATTTACCGATGAAACGGTGTTCAGGTCAGTGGGAGCCGAAGCAAGGTAGTGCTGGCGGCCCCCCAACACACGCTACCATGAGAAACACATTCAACATCGCGCAGTGAGTGGTAGGGTGTCAGTGTCATTCTGGGGGTGGATGTGGGCACATGGGCTAGGTGAACTGGTCAAGATCAATGGCCGTTTCACTGGTGAACAGTATGTAGACATCCTGGAGCAAGTGCTAATTCCTACAGTCCGGGCTATGGCAGTTCCAGTCCCCCACACTATCAGGCTGGTTCATGACAACAGTCCCATTCATACCAGCAACTTCGTGAAGGACTACCTCCAGGATCACCCTGAAATTGAGGTCATCGACTGGCCAACACTAGGATGTGATATTAATCCGATTGAACATATTTGGGCCATGATGAAACGTGATTGGGATATTGGGGAGCAGCGAACCTGCGCAACAATAGAGGCCAAGGCTTACGACGTGTGGGAGAGTATACGCCGACGACCAGGGGTGTGCCTGAAGCTGGTCGACTCCATCCCTAATCGCCTTGATGAAGTCCTGAATGCAACGGGTGGCTGGACCAAATACTAAGATGTGTGTATTGGTTTATTGTTTGTAAATACAATTAATATACATTAACTCACCTTCAGTGTTATCTTAAATCCATGTCCTTAATGATGTCTTAAACTATATCGCAGGAAAATTCATAACAAAGTAACTTAACAGCCACAAATTATGTATTGTGTGGTATACAGTGATCTGTATGACACGTCGTGGAATGTGTTGTCTTATAACACAATAAATTATATAGTTACAATTGCTACCATCATTGAAATGCTCATGATGTTCAGCACACAATATTAACGGTAACTGAGCACACTCCAAAATATATGAAGCTTGCATATTGTGGTGGAGTGTTTAAACACTGGAACTTGGAAGAATTGGAACTAGATTAAGTCTGAATACTATTGTAGGGGTATCGAGATATTAATAATGTCTAGCACTCAGGATGGAAGGAAACTCTAATGTGGTTTTCTTGTATAATATAAGTTATATGATAGACAGTCTGGTGCTGGAGATGCCGTGTGGTGGGGAGCTGCTCATTAGAAGACGTTCGGTGAGTAGCGTATTGAAGGAGGTAGATGTGCAGGAGCTTCGTTAGAGAAGATGTTGCCTGTTGCTGGCCTCCTGGTTGAAATAAATGTTAACAGCGTGGAGCTTGCTGGAGGAGGTGTTGCTTGTTCAGGAATTTGGGCAGAATGAATCTCAATTCAAGTTGTTTGGGATTACTGGCCTCTTCGCCGTTAGGCTATTTCGGCCGAAGCTGATTGGTTGCACTTCCTTTTTTTGTTGGTTCTTCTTTTAGTTTTTACTTTCCATTCTTCTTCTTGTTCTTCGTCTTCGGATTTTTTTGGTTTATTCTTGTCTTGGTTGTTCATTTCTTCTTCTTCTTCTTTCTGGTCTTCTACGTTATCAGGTTCTTGGTTGTTCTTTTCTTGTTTGTTTTGGTCTTGGTTGTTTTTTTCTAGATTCTTGACCGCAAGGAGAGCCTTAGCCCGCAGCCTGGCCACCCTGCACTCCTCCCTCCACTTGGGACAATGCCGATCGGAGGAGGAGTGAGGGCCACCACAAGCCGCGCACTTCTTAACGGCCGCCTGGCAGTCAGCGTCGGTGTGGCCGGGTGCCCCGCAGCTTGAGCACACCTCGCGAGCACGACACTTCCTCGCCAGATGGCCATACTTCTGGCACTTGTAACAACGAGTGGGTCTTTGCTCGTATGGTTTTACTGGGATTTTCTCCCAACCCAGTAAAACGGAGCTAGGAAGTTTCTTAGGAAAACCAACAAGGGCAGTTGTGCTGGTCAGCTTCCTAAGGATTGTGAGCTGATCTCCGATCAGCTCAGCAAGCTCTTCTTTGTCGAGATGTTCAATTTCTTTGTGGGAAATGACTCCTAACACGAGGTTATCCTGAGGGCAGGCTTGAGGTAAGATGCTGATTCTATTGAGTGTTCTAACGTTTTCTAATTGCCGGGCCTGTCCCCACTCGGCGAAGGTGACGATAAGGGTACCGCTGCTACGGACGACACCTGTCACCCCCGTGATACCGAAGAGGTCAAAAAATTTTCTCATAACAAGGAGATTGAGTTCCTTGCGCGAAGGGTTTCTGACCGGAATCAGTCTAACGACCTTCGCCTGGTCAAAGGTGAACATGGTCACGCGGTACCTCGGGGGGAAGGATCGGGGAGCCGGGAGAACCAACCTCGCCGAGGTTCAGTTCTCAAGTGTGAATCTCAATGGAGAGACAGAGCTTATATACCCCGCAGCAGCCGCCATGAGTCATGTTGGGAAAACCCAGAAAGTCGCCGGTGAATAGTTTCGTTGCTAAGATACTGTAACTTCTGGTTGGTTGCTAGGGAAGGCGGCACATTGGAATGCGTTACGCAGTTTGTAGGGGAGACGTCCACTACATTATCTTACAATACTGATAACTTTTTCACTCCACTCTTTTTAACATAAGTATATAATTATATAATATTGCATATTATCACAAATATTTAATAAGCAAAGGAGGGGTGGAATATAAATAAATAATACCACAATGTCTTTGTCGGAATAACAACAAAATTGTGACGTGGTCCCTGAGTAAAACTAGCTGATCCTTGCATATTTCACTTTTATCCTTAATATATTCCATTCTTTAAAGTATCATTGTGACCTGAGCGGCAATAAGCACCCAGGACACTGCACCCGTTCCATGAATTCGTAACCATAAAGAAACAACCGTAAGACAAAACTTAGTTAAAAAGGCAGCTTGAAATTATGGTGGTATAAATAATAATTAACCTGCCTCTCATCCAGCCCCCACCTCCTCTATCCCCCCCTCCCCACACACACACACACACTACAGTGGGCGACATCTGTTGGCCGACCATAGCATTTCGCCCAGCTGTTTCGAAACTTCAGACTCAAGGCTATTCGAAACCTCATTGTGGCTGGGTAGTGGACACGACTTTTGTGCACGATAGTACAGGTATATAATTTTTATCATCAATATCGATCTTCGTTTCTGTAGGCAGCGATGTTGATAAATGAGATAACACTGAACTCGAGACACTTTGAGACAAGTTCCAGCTTTACTTTATATATATATATATATTTATATATTGTTCGTCTTCTAGACGACATTTCGTTATTTTAGCCTGTATTTATTTAGTAAGGACAGAGTTGTGTTTGTTGACGAAGCTTTCAGAATTTTAATTTTTTTTGGTCTCTAATGGTGCAAGCTGTAAAGAGAGAATTAGATAGATAGATAGATAGATAGATTACATATATAGTACATAATCAACAATTTATTCTGTTTACTGACATAATAAAATATGTAGCCAGGCATTTTTGCGCCCTGGGTAAGTTTCAGGAATGATGCTCCCTTCTATTTTCATGGATTAAAGAAATATATATACCGGTGACAATAGCAAACAGAATTTATATAAGCCGACAATAAACTTCAGTGAACTTCAGTCGTATTTGATGGGCCACTAACCCAAATAGGTCTCAAGTTTTTACAAGCAAACGTGCTTGCGAACAATTTGGCCACAAATGCAAACATGCCATACAAAATTTTGGTATAACTTCATAAAGTATACAAGAATGATTGATGCGTTAGCCAACCTAACAAGAAAAAAAAGTCTTGTGTTTTATCTACGCACAATTTCTGGTGTACTTACCACATTTTCAGTATCTACCCGATAAATGAACGTGAACAGTAGGAACAAATTTTAGTTTTCTTATCATTTTACTTCACTTTAAATGTTTCAAACGCAAGTAATCAAATTAAATACGACTAGGCCAGTGAATAGCCGCATTTGTAATGACCACTGATGTTAACGTATATCAAGATTTTTTCGATCTCTTACCTTTTTTGTCTAAGAACTTGTTCATTTTGACCAGTTTTTGACAAGATCTGAATAAAAAGCACAATTTATTTTATCATTTTACTTATATACCCAAGTTCTTTGTGTTCACTTGATGTTAAACTTTCAAATGCAAATTGTCAAAATATATATGGCAATGTCAAGCCGAAGCTAATCACTCAAAAATATTTAAATATGAAGTGTTTTATTCTTATTAAATTTATTTTTTATGAATATTGATTACTTCACTGGCAAATGTTTACGATAATACAACATAAAAGATGTCTAGGAAGTCACACGGCCCATGCCTCTCAGAAAGCAAACCTCACGCACCAAAGTTCGTTCAAAAGACATTGAGCCAGTACAGTGGACGTGTACGCGAGTCTGTGTCTGTCCACACAAGTAGACGTCACAAATTCACAGCTAGATTTGTCAAGAACATATGAAGACTGCAGTTAGAAAAAATAGAAAATAACAATAATATTATTGAAATCAGATCAAATAATGTCAATAAATTTTGCTATTTGAAAATGGTATACTATAAAAATTGAACTATTATAATTGAAAATTTTTATCCAAAAAGCAGTTTGGCAAATTTCAGTCACATGTTGAGACATGAAGAAGACCCGCGCTTAGCTCTTCCCGCCTTACCGTAATTACAACACTGACTACAATAACAATTTCCTAATCTCCCATAAATCCCATACAAATGTAGTGTAATGCCTAGACATAATTAGGTATTATATTGTTTGTGAACTAAGTGTTTTGATTATTTTCTGTCCCAAGCAGTTGCTATTTTGGCAAGTTTAGGGAGATTTTCTTGTATACAGTATATTGATGTGTTACTTATGTAAGAATATTCTAGAATGTATTGCATAATTTTCTATGATTTATTTATGTATTTTAAGCCTAGATCATTCTAGAACTCGTTCCTACCCGGATTTCGCTAGAATGCTCTAGGAGTCGGTTGACCGTTTCTGCTCAGAGAGTGACGTACAAGCCTGGTAGGACAACTGAAGATAATTGTTGTGCAAGCGTTGTGGAATTGTTGTGATGAATATAGAAGGGAAAGGATTAAGCTGCAGGGGCGGATCCAGGAATATCAAAAGGGGGGTGTCCAAGAAATTGTGGGTGGGGGAACATGGCCAGCGCAGTGAGTCCACCCAGCTTTTTGGGGGGGGGGGGGGGGGGCGCGGCAAGACCCCCCCCCCCCATAATTTTTTATGGGGGGGGGGGCATTTTGAGGCCATTTTGAAGCCATGCACACTTGATATTAGGGGATATTCTGTAGTCAATAGTAATTACTTTATACAGTACAAAAATGCCTGAGTACAATGCAGGCATCCCCCCGCGTTATGGAACTCTGGGTTGCGGAATTTCTCCTACGGAATTTGTAAATTATGACCAATAATTTTGCGAAACGGCCCGTAAATCCGCCCTTACGCAAATTGGGGTAAAATTTAATTAAAAAAAATCACCATATAAAATTTAAATTTTTTGTTGAAAATTATAATTTGTTTGGTGTGGATTTCTTGGTGTTTGCTACAGCCAAGCGTGGCGTTGCCACGCGGAGTCACTCCATTGTTTACATCCAGTGTGCGTGCATGTTTCTCGCCCCAGCAGTTGGATTTAACTTTTGCAAACATACACTAAGTACAGTACAGTGCATTACCCTTATTCAAGATGACTGGAAAGAGGCCATCAAGTGGAAGTGACCGCAGTAGTGCAAAAAGAAGCCGCAAAGGCTTTACATTCGATATTAAACTTGATGTTTTAAGAAGGTTTGATGCTGGAAAAAAACTTAGTCAGATTGCAAAAACATTAGGTCTTGCTATTTCAACAGTGCGAACAATCCGTGAGTACAGTACAATATTTGTATTTATTCCAACTGTATTTCTCTTCATATTACATGTATATCATAAATTATTTAATGTACTGTATTGTATGTGTTTATAAATGTTTATTTTCATTCATAAAAGTGTGTGAATTACTTTTTTGGGGCCGAAAAAAATTCCTTAGGAATGCCTCTCCAGTTTTATAATGGAAGTCAATAGGAAAATAGGTTTCGCATTACGGAATTTCGCGATGCGGTCAATTTTCCAGGGACGCAACCCTTCCGTAACGCTGGGGATGCCTTTGGCTGCGAGAGGTTACCCTAAGCTGAGTAAAATCGTCTGGCGGTTGCCAGAATAAAATGGCAAGTGCAGGAATTGCAGTGAAAGGGATTTAAAAAGTACTGGAATTTTCCAGTGAAAAGGAGGGGTTCGCACTCCCAGGACCTCCCTGGATCCTCCATTGTAAGGAATTGTACACTAGTAGTGTGCTGACTATATATTCGAAGTGAGAATTCCAGCTGTGAAGACATTACCCCATGAACAGTGTTGTGAAAAATTAGTGATCATTAAGGAAGGCTACAGTGCACAAGTGTGCTTCTGTTACCTGGTGGAAATCTACCTGCCTGTTGTTTGTCTGTACACTGATACCGATCGTCGGGAAGTTACCGGATACTAGCGGGACAGTCAGTGGTAATTCGACGACAATGGACGAGTTGACAGTCGGAATTTTTTCGAAAGATGGCAGGTCAAGGGTAAGGAAAACGTTTAAATTCACGATATTATTTATATTTTTAAATAAATTGGGCCAAAAAGTGGAACAATTAAGGGTTAAAGTGGCTAAAAAATCACGTGACTGTGAAAAGCTCTGTGATTGGTTGTGACGTCATTGGATGGGGGTGACCTTTCCAGCAAGAGGCAGCCAGCTGTAGTTGTCCAACCTTCTTGGCTGATCGACTCGGTAAATAAATATTTAGATAATTAATTGTGCTTTATTGTGCAACACAGCAATACTCTTTTGAATATATAAATATTACTAAGGACATTAACCAAATCAATGGATATTAGCTGCCTATACAACAAATTTCAAAGTATAAACATTCCAAACAGTATTGGTATTATTTTATTTTTGGTCATCTGGGGAACCTTAAGATTTTAACTACGGGAGTAAGTACTTTAAACAATAAGACACATTATCTCTACAGGATTTCTGTCGCAAAACACTTTTTGATCGCATAAGAAAATACAGATCATAGGTTAGGTTAGGGTATTATGAGTTACAAGGTTAGCTTAACATACATCGGTAAGAGGGGGGGGGGGTAGTTACTCAAAACTAGTGATTTCCGATAAAAATTAAGGTGTAAATCGTTCATGACACATCGCGAAACATCAGAACAAAAAGATAGTCTGCATGTCTAAGTACAGGGATGACCAAAACTTAAAATTTACCCAATACAATATAGCCTATATCGAATCTAAGCATCCAAATAGTTATGTTAGTTAGAGAAAAATTTTACCTATTAATTAATATAAATGATGATATCTCCAAGTGGTTCATTAGTGAATCATCAAAACAATAATAGCACTATGTTATCATGTTTAGCTAGCATCAGGCATTATCAAAGCAAAGTCCAGACAATGTCATCACTTCTAAATTTACTCGTATCTCCATCTAGTACTGATCTACTCTGTAAATGCACTGAAAAATGAAAAGAAAAAGATAGTCTACCAGGTAAGAGTACACGACAGCTGAGCTGATGTGAACATGGGAGTTTTTTATGTCCAAAAAAACATAAGAATGGAGGAAACTGCAGGGGGCCATACTGGACAGTCCCATTTACACCCAACCCCTATCCCTCATATATTCATTCAACCTATGTTTGAAGCTGCTCTTCACGGCACATTTCTTCACTTACGAAATGTCCTTGACTTAGACCATTAAAAAACACCCTTAAAACTTAACTGAACGTGGCATTTGGGGTCTGAAGAGGCCATCCTTTGTACTTCCTCCGACTGCAGCCCAGTGGTGTTTGAAACTAGTGACGTCATTGCAAATGGCGGCCCTGTTTCTAGAGAAATTAACTTATCTCGACTATTGTAGCAGGACTTTATACTTTTATTACAAATTATGTATACTGTATTACTCTACGAACGTGGCAGAGTGTATTTCTTGTGTTTTCCCAAAACCGTCAACTCGTCCATTGTGATATATCTATTGCTTCTGTATTTACGACCTGGCCGTTGGCAACCAGCGGTGGAGGCTGGGTAAGCGGCGAAAGGGGGGTTGTAAGAGTATTGTGATCTAATGCCCTCAAGAACAATATTGTGAGGATGGAGTTTACTGAAGTCTTACTAACTAAAGTAAGATAATTACCATCTGTATCTCCCAGCTGGACTCACTCTCTCTGCATTATGGTACAATAGCGCCTCGCTGAATTTATTTCTGAACTTGGGGACAAATAAAAGGAATTAGTAAACTGTTTGATAACTTCTAATAGCAGCAATAATGACTGAACTTTTGTTTAAGTAAAAGTTTAGATCAAAGGTAGTAATGAATGCCAATGATTATAACTTAAAGTATGATATTATTGATAATGGTATATTGGACAGTCTTAGTTGATTAGTTTTGAATGTTGAAATTTTCCTTGACTTCAACAGAGACAATAACTTACCTTTATTACTTCCAATAATTAAGTTGATAACTAACCTCTCTGTATGCTTTAGTTTTAATGGAAAGAGAATATATGTGACTCCTAGATTGACTGTAGTGCTGTTGTTGTTGTTGACGTTATAATGTCTTACTGGGCTTTAACAACTAAGGTCTTTAAGCAATTATTGTAATTATATCAGTAATTAATAATTAAGAGAAATACATCTTTCTGAATATGTTATGCTGTACAACTTTCTAGATTGCCTTTCTATTTCTAAATCTCTGACCCTAACAAATTAAATTTTGGTTATAAACACAGATTAATTATTTTATTATTAGTTGACCTTAAGTAACATATTAACGATTTTTATCGACTTTTGTAACACATATTGAGGTTTCCTTTTTTTACTGCTTCTGATTATAACAATTGATTATCATTCCTTATTTTTCTCAACTTTAATGACATCAATGAAAACCTTTATCTTATTAGTAAAATCTTAATTACACACATTATATAATACTGTCTTTTTACTATATACAATACAGTATCCTGATAGCGTTGATAATGAGATGGAGTTTATTACATTACATCCAGCGCCAAATGCTAATGATTTATTTTATCATTACATCACTTATAATATCTGTAATGATGAGTTAACTTTTTATTAATTTCCATCTGATGATATACTTGATGATAAATTATCTTTAAACTATTTCACCACTGATAACAAATAAATATTTATAAAGTGTTCATTACTACTGACACTAAATGATGTATATATATTTGCCTTCCTGTCAGTTAATTTTCGATAAAACGATTTCCTTGGCCATGAATAATTCCTTGTGTTAATTGACGTTTACATTTGAATATATACCATCTCGACCTTCCAAATGGTGCCCATGTGTTTAGGAGATCGTATGATATTATTATAACATATTTTTTTTTTAAATCATTCTTCAGTAAACAAAAAAATCATAAGTTTAATTAACATGTAATATTGTCTGACTTCTGATAATTAATTGCTAAAGGTATGAGTCATCTAGGGCGTACATTTAGTGTTACCTAAAAGTTGAGTAAAGTAAAGAGGACGTGCCAGGAGCGCCTCTGGCCGGGTGTGTGTGTGGCTCAGCGGGTAAGGAGATGAAAGACCGACCACAACCCAATTTTCTATTCACTTCCTCCAGAGGTTCACCCGACGAAGAATCTAATTTCCCTAATCGAATTCGGCACTGAAGATATTTTCATTTATTTAAATATTTGTCAATATTAATTTTCTTTCTCTCCATTTTTTGTTTCTCAACATTTAATAACAAACGATGTTGAGTTTCTTTCTCGCTCACTTTATAACAAAACAGGGATGGTACATTGACAATTGTGTTAATATATCTATTGGATGAAACAAATACAACCTCACCAACGTAAACACAAAGACAATTGTCTAGATATATATCGTTCACAACGCTGGAGTTATTACCTCAGTCACTTGTAACGTGAAGAGTGTTGTGACGGCGGGCGGTGAGGTGAGGGAAAATACTCGGCTGAGGGGCGGCACACAGGAGGTATTGTACTGTACTCTCCACATGGTTAGGAAATATACAGTTGTTGCCTCTACCTCAGTAACTTTTACAATTGAAATTTCGACGCAGAGAATACACAAGATTACCTGCACGCTTACACAGGTGCCACATATATATCATATGTATGTGCGAGGGACGACGAGCAGTGGTGAGAGAGAAAGAAGCAAGAATTTGGTATTTGGGAGTCTTCTTAGGGTTCAAAGGTGGGACGGCACTATTGTTGGAGCATATTCATGTACGTACAAGAGCTTCAACAGGCATGGTGTGGGACCAAAAATTCGTCTTGTTATATCAAATGTGAACCTTTGTGGGGAACCTGCAATAATATTATATTCTCCAACTCAAGTAAAGTTTGTTCATTGGTGAAAGTTCAAAGTTCATAGCTAAAAAAACTTGAATAATTTGTGGTACCAAAGACGCCCTTGTAACGTCTCCTATACTGATACAGATTCCAAGAACAGTATCGAGTCACACCCGTAATAAATGAGTAAGATGAACAATAGACTAGATGAAGGTAATAGAGCTTTTGATTTTCTTTTTTATACTTTCAGACTCACGAAGTTGACATTAAGTTTTCATTATGTACAGTTACAAACGTAAACGTAATATGTAAAATTTGTCACGTGATCATAAATTTGCCACAGATGTTTTAGGACACCAAAACCTCGATCATGGCATTTTCACAGATACTTTGGTCATGTTGCTACCAGACGTGTTGTATTAAAGTGCACCAGATTTCTGCATAAACATAACATTGTTTTTTATAGTCTCAAACATTTTTAATTATTTTTTAATTCCAACTGGAGAGAAATGTGATATTATACACGTTAAAACCTTTCTCCCTCTCACGCAAGTCACTCCAACAACCGCCTCCTCCTCCCCTCTGAAGATATATTTTTAGTGGAAAATTTTTGACGAAACAATTACAAACTGAGAGAGAGACATGCTCTAAGAACACCTTCTCCCACTTTTTGCCTCCCCACCCACCCTCTGTCAACACCCTGCTCTCTCTCAACAACCTGCCTTCTGTGAACACCCCGTCCTCTGTCAACGCTCCGTCCTCTGTCAACACCCGGTCCTCTGTCAACACCCGGTCCTCTCAACACCCCATCCTCTGTCAAAACCTCGTCCACTGTCAACACTCTGTCCTCTGTCAACACCCGGTCCTCTGTCAACACCCGGTCCTCTCAACACCCCGTCCTCTGTCAACACCTTGTCCTCTGTCAACATTCCGTCCTCTGTCAACAACCGTCCCTCTGTTAACACCCGGTCCTCTCAACACCCCGTCCTCTGTCAACACCTCGTCCTCTGTGAACACTCCATCCTCTGTCAACACCGTGTCCTCTGTCACCACCCCGTCCTTTGTCAACAGTCCATCCTCTGTCAACACCTCGTCCTCGGTCAACACTCCACCCTCTGTCAACACCCCATCCTCTGTCAACACCTCGTCATCTGTCAACACCTCGTCCTCGGTAAACACTCCATCCTCTGTCAACACCCCGTCCTCTGTCAGTACCCCGTCCTCTGTCAACACTCCATCCTCTGTCAACACCCTGTCCTCTGTCAACACCTCGTCCTCTGTCAACATCCCGTCCTCTGTCAACACTCCATCCTATGTCAACACCCCGTCCTCTGTCAACACCTCGTCATCTGTCAAACACCCTGCTTTCTGTCAACACCCCGTTCTATGTCAACACCCCGTCCTCTGTCAACACCTCGTCCTCTGTCAACACCCTGCTCTCTGTCAACACCTCGTCCTCTGTCAACACCTCGTCCTCTGTCAACACCCTGCTTTCTGTCAACACCCCATCCTCTGTCAACACTCCATCCTCTGTCAACACCCTGTCCTCTGTCAACACCTCGTCCTCAGTCAGCACCCCGTCCTCTGTCAACACTCCATCCTCTGTCAACACCCTGTCCTTTGTCAACACCTCGTCATTTGTCAACACCCCGTACTCTGTCAACACTCCCTCCTATGTCAACATCCCGTCCACTGTCAACACCCTATCCTCTGTCAACACCCCATCCTCTGTCAACACCTCGTCCTCTGTCAACACCCCGTCCTCTGTCAACACCCTGCTTTCTGTCAACACCCCATCCTATGTCAACACCCTGTCCTCTGTTAGCACCCCGTTCTCTGTCAGTACCTCGTCCTCTGTCAACACTCCATCCTCTCTTGACACCCCATCATCTGTCAACACCCCGTACTCTGTCACCACCCCGTCCTCGGTCAACACCCCATCATCTGTCAACACCCCATCCTCTGTCAGCACCCCGTCCTCTGTCAACATCCAGTCCTCTGTCAACACTCCATCCTCTGTCAACACCCTGTCCTCTGTCAGCACCCCTTCCTCTGTCAACACCTCTTACTCTGTCAACACCCCGTCCTCTGTCAACACTCCGTCCTATGTCAACACCTTGTCCTCTGTCAAAACTCCGTTCTATGTCAACACCTCGTCCTCTGTCAACACCCCGTCCTCTATCAACACTCCATCCTCTGTCAACAACCTGTCCTCTGTGAGCACCCCGTTCTATGTCAACACCTCGTCCTCTGTCAACACCCCATCCTCTGTCAACACTCCATCCTCTGTCACACTCCATCCTCTGTCAACACTCCGTCCTATGTCAACACCCCGTCCTCTGTCAGCACCCCGTCCTCTGTCAATACCCCATCCTCTGTCAACACCCCGTCCTCTGTCAACACCCCGTCCTCTGTCAGCACCCTGTCTTCTGTCAACACCCCGTCCTCTGTCAACACCCCGTCCACTGTCAATACCCTGTCCTCTGTCACACCCTGTCCTCTGTCAACACTCTGTTTTATGTCAGCACCTCGTCCTCTGTCAACACCCCGTCCTCTGTCAACACTCCATCCTCTGTTAACGCCGTGTCCTCTGTCAACAATCCGTTCTGTCAACACCTCGTCCTCTGTCAACACTCCGTCCTCTGTCAACACCCCGTCTTCTCTCAACACTCCATCCTCTGTCAACACCCCATCCTCTGTCAACACTCCGTTCTATGTCAACACCTCGTCCTCTGTCAGCACCCCGTCCTCTGTAAGCACCCCGTCTTCTGTCAATACCCTGTCCTCTGTTAGCACCCCATCCTCTGTCAACCCTCCTTCGTCTGTCAAGACCCCATCCTCTCTCAGCACCCCGTCTTCTGTCAACACCCCGTCCTCTGTCAGCACCCCGTACTCTGTCAACACCCTGTCCTCTGTCAACACCTTGTCCTCTGTCAACATTCCGTCCTCTGTCAACAACCGTCCCTCTGTCAACACCCGGTCCTCTCAACACCCCGTCCTCTGTCAACACCTCGTCCTCTGTGAACACTCCATCCTCTGTCAACACCGTGTCCTCTGTCACCACCCCGTCCTTTGTCAACAGTCCATCCTCTGTCAACACCTCGTCCTCGGTCAACACTCCACCCTCTGTCAACACCCCATCCTCTGTCAACACCTCGTCATCTGTCAACACCTCGTCCTCGGTAAACACTCCATCCTCTGTCAACACCCCGTCCTCTGTCAGCACCCCGTCCTCTGTCAACACTCCATCCTCTGTCAACACCCTGTCCTCTGTCAACACCTCGTCCTCTGTCAACATCCCGTCCTCTGTCAACACTCCATCCTATGTCAACACCCCGTCCTCTGTCAACACCTCGTCATCTGTCAAACACCCTGCTTTCTGTCAACACCCCGTTCTATGTCAACACCCCGTCCTCTGTCAACACCCTGCTTTCTGTCAACACCCCATCCTCTGTCAACACTCCATCCTCTGTCAACACCCTGTCCTCTGTCAACACCTCGTCCTCTGTCAGCACCCCGTCCTCTGTCAACACTCCATCCTCTGTCAACACCCTGTCCTTTGTCAACACCTCGTCATTTGTCAACACCCCGTACTCTGTCAACACTCCCTCATATGTCAACATCCCGTCCACTGTCAACACCCTATCCTCTGTCAACACCCCATCCTCTGTCAACACCTCGTCCTCTGTCAACACCCCGTCCTCTGTCAACACCCTGCTTTCTGTCAACACCCCATCCTATGTCAACACCCTGTCCTCTGTTAGCATCCCGTTCTCTGTCAGTACCTCGTCCTCTGTCAACACTCCATCCTCTCTTGACACCCCATCATCTGTCAACACCCCGTACTCTGTCACCACCCCGTCCTCGGGCAACACCCCATCATCTGTCAACACCCCATCCTCTGTCAGCACCCCGTCCTCTGTCAACATCCAGTCCTCTGTCAACACTCCATCCTCTGTCAACACCCTGTCCTCTGTCAGCACCCCTTCCTCTGTCAACACCTCTTACTCTGTCAACACCCCGTCCTCTGTCAACACTCCGTCCTATGTCAACACCTTGTCCTCTGTCAAAACTCCGTTCTATGTCAACACCTCGTCCTCTGTCAACACCCCGTCCTCTATCAACACTCCATCCTCTGTCAACAACCTGTCCTCTGTGAGCACTCCGTTCTATGTCAACACCTCGTCCTCTGTCAACACCCCATCCTCTGTCAACACACCATCCTCTGTCACACTCCATCCTCTGTCAAGACCCCATCCTCTCTCAGCACCCCGTCTTCTGTCAACACCCCGTCCTCTGTCAGCACCCCGTACTCTGTCAACACCCTGTCCTCTGTCAACACCCCGTCCTCTGTCAACACCCCGTCCTCTGTCAATACCCTATCCTCAGTTAACACCCCGTCCTCTGTCAACACCCCATCTTGTGTCAACACCCCGTCCTCTGTCAGCACCCCGTCCTCTGTAAGCACCCCGTCTTCTGTCAATACCCTGTCCGCTGTTAGCACCCCATCCTCTGTCAACCCTCCTTCGTCTGTCAAGACCCCATCCTCTCTCAGCACCCCGTCTTCTGTCAACACCCCGTCCTCTGTCAGCACCCCGTACTCTGTCAACACCCTGTCCTCTGTCAACACCCCGTCCTCTGTCAACACCCCGTCCTCTGTCAATACCCTATCCTCAGTTAACACCCCGTCCTCTGTCAACACCCCATCCTGTGTCAACACCCCGTCCTCTGTCAGCACCCCGTCCTCTGTCAGCACCTCGTCTTCTGTCAACACCCCGTCCTTAGTCAGAACCCCATCTTCTGTCAACACCCTCTCCTCTGTCAGCACCCCATCCTGTGTCAACACCCCGTCTTCTGTCAACACCCGGTCCACTGTCAATACCCTCTGACAGCACCCTGTCCTCTGTCAATACCCTGTCCTTTGTCAACACCCCGTCCTCTGTCAACACCCCTTCCTCTGTCAACACCCCGTCCTCTGTCAACACCCCCTCCTCTATCAACACCCCGTCCTCAGTCAACACCCCGTCCTCTGTCAACACTACATCCTCTGTCACACCCTGTCCTCTGTCAACACTCTGTTCTATGTCAACACCTCGTCCTCTGTCAACACCCCGTCCTCTGTCAATACCTCGTCCTCTGTCAACACCTCGACCTCTGTCAACACCCCGTCCTCTGTCAGCACCCCATCCTCTGTCACACTCTGTCCTCTGTCAACACTGTGTTCTATGTCAACACCTCGTCCTCTGTCAACACCCCGTCCTCTGTCAACACTCCATCCTCTGTCTACACCCTGTCCTCTGTCAACACTCCGTTCTATGTCAACACCTCGTCCTCTGTCAACACCCCATCTTGTGTCAACACCCCGTCCTCTGTCAGCACCCCGTCTTCTGTCAACACCCCGTCCTCTGCCAGCACCTGTCCTCTGTCAACACCCCGTCCTCAGTCAGTACCCTGTCCTCTGTCAACACCCCGTCCTCTGTCAACACCCCGTCCTTTGTCAACACCCGGTCCACTGTCAATACCCTGTCCTCTGTCAGCACCCTGTCCTCTGTCAACACCTCGTCCTCTGTCAACACCCCGTCCTCTGTCACACCCTGTCCTCTGTCAACACTCTGTTTTATGTCAACACCTCGTCCTCTGTCAACACCCCGTCCTCTGTCAACACTCCATCCTCTGTCTACACCCTGTCCTCTGTCAACACTCCGTTCTATGTCAACACCTCGTCCTCTGTCAGCACCCCGTCCCTCGACCAACACCCCTTCCTATGTTAGCACCTCGTCCTCTGTCAACACTCCGTCCTCTGTCAACACCCCGTCCTCTGTCAACACTACATCCTCTGTCACACCCTGTCCACTGTCAACACTCCATTCTATTTCAACACCTCGTCGTCTGTCAGCACCCCGTCCTCTGTCAACACCCAGTCCTCTATTAACACTCTATCCTCTGTCAATACCCTGTCTTCTGTCAACACTCCGTTCTCTGTCAACACCTCGTCCTCTGTCAGCACCCCGTCCTCTGTCAGCACCCCGTCCTCTGTCAACACTCTGTTCTATGTCAACACCTCGTCCTCTCTCAACACCCCGTCCTCTGTCAACACTCCATCCTCTGTCTACACCCTGTCCTCTGTCAACACTCCGTTCTATGTCAACACCTCGTCCTCTGTCAACACCCCGTCCTCTGGCAATGCCCCTTCCTATGTCAACATCCCGTTCTCTCTCAGCACCCCGTCTTCTGTCAACACCCTCTCCTCTGTCAGCACCCTGTCCTCTGTTAACACCCCGTCCTCTGTCAACACCCCGTCCTCTGTCAATACCTCGTCCTCTGTCAACACCTCGACCTCTGTCAACACCCCGTCCTCTGTCAGCACCCCGTCCTCTGTCACACCCTGTCCTCTGTCAACACTGAGTTCTATGTCAACACCTCGTCCTCTGTCAACACCCCGTCCTCTGTCAACACTCCATTCTCTGTCTACACCCTGTCCTCTGTCAACACTCCGTTCTATGTCAACACCTCGTCCTCTGTCAACACCCAATCTTGTGTCAACACCCCATCCTCTGTCAGCACCCCGTCTTCTGTCAACACCCCATCCTCTGTCAGCACCCCGTCCTCTGTCAACACCCCGTCCTCAGTCAATACCCTGTCCTCTGTCAACACCCCGTCCTTTTTCAACACCCGGTCCACTGTCAATACCCTGTCCTCTGTCAGCACCCTGTCCTCTGTCAACACCTCGTCCTGTCAACACTCCATCCTCTGTCACACCCTGTCCTCTGTCAACACTCTGTTTTTTGTCAACACCTCGTCCTCTGTCAACACCCCGTCCTCTGTCAACACCCCGTCCTCTGTCAACACCCCTTCCTATGTTAACACCTCGTCCTCTGTCAACACTCCGTCTTCTGTCAACACCCCGTCCTCTGTCAACACTCCATCCTCTGTCAACACCATGTAGTCTGTCAACACTCCATTCTATGTCAACACCTCGTCCTCTGTCAGCACCCCGTCCTCTGTCAACACCCAGTCCTCTGTTAACACCCCGTACTCTGTCAATACCCTGTCGTTTGTCATCACCCCGTCCTCTGTCAACACCCCGTCCTCTGTCGATACCCTCTCGTCTGTCAACACCCCGTCCTCTGTCAACACTCCATCCTCTGTCACACCCTGTCCTCTGTTAACACTCCGTTCTATGTCAACACCTCGTCCTCTGTCAACACCCCTTCCTCTGTCAACATTCCGTCCTATGTCAACACCCCGTCCTCTGTCAACACTTCGTTCTATGTCAACACCTCATCCTCTGTCAACCCCCCGTCCTCTGTCAGCACCCCGTTCTCTGTCAGCACCCCGTCCTCTGTCAACAGTCCATCCTCTGTTGACACCCCATCATTTGTCAACACCCCGTACTCTGTCACCACCCCGTCCTCGGTCAACACCCCATCCTCTGTCAGCAACCCGTCCTCTGTCAACATCCCGTCGTCTGTCAACACTCCATCCTCTGTCAACACCCAGTCCTCTGTCAGCACCCCTTCCTCCGTCAACACCTCGTACTCTGTCAACACCCCGTCCTCTGTCAATACTCCGTCCTATGTCAACACCCTGTCCTCTGTCAACACTCCGTTCTATGTCAACACCTAGTCCTCTGTCAACACCCCGTCCTCTGTCAGCACCCCGTCTTCTGTCAACACCCCGTCCTCTGTCACCATCCCGTCCTCTGTCAACACCCCGTCCTCTGTCAACCCTGTCCTCTGTCAATACCCTCTCCTCTGTCAACCCCCCGTCCTCTGTCAACACTCCGTCCTCTGTCAACACCCCGTCCTCTGTCAACACTTCGTTCTTTTTCAACACCTCGTCCTCTGTCAACCCCCGTCCTCTGTCAATACCCTGTCCTCTGTCAACACCCCGTCCTCTGTCAACCCTCATTCCTCTGTCAACACCCCGTCCTCTCTCAGCACCCCGTCTTCTGTCAACACCCTAACCTCTGTCAGCACCCTGTCCTCTTTCAACACCCCGTCCTTTGTCAACACCCCGTCCTCTGTCAATACGTCGTCCTCTGTCAACACCTCGACCTCTGTCAACACCCCGTCCTCTGTCACCACCCCGTCCTCTGTCACACTCCTTCCCTTGTCTACACCCTGTCCTCTGTCAACACTGTGTTCTATGTCAACACCTCGTCCTCTGTCAACACCCCGTCCTCTGTCAACACTCCATCCTTTGTCTACACCCTGTCCTCTGTCAACACTGTGTTCTATGTCAACACCTCGTCCTCTGTCAACACCCCATCTTGTGTCAACACCCCATCCTCTGTCAGCACCCCGTCTTCTGTCAACACCCAGTCCTCTGTCAGCACCCCGTCCTCTGTCAACACCACGTCCTCAGTCAATACCCTGTCCTCTGTCAACACCCCGTCCTCTGTCCACACCCCGTCCTTTGTCAACACCCGGTCCACTGTCAATACCCTGTCCTCTGTCAGCACCCTGTCCTCTGTCAACACCTCGTCCTCTGTCAACACCCTGTCCTCTGTCAACACCCTCTAGTCTGTCAACACTCCATTCTATGTCAACACCTCGTCGTCTGTCAGCACCCCGTCCTCTGTCAACACCCAGTCCTCTGTCAACACCCCGTCCTCTGTCAACACCCTGTCGTCTGTCAACACCCCGTCCTCTGTCAACACCCCGTCCTCTGTCGACACCCTCTCGTCTTTCAACACCCCATCCTCTGTCAACACCCCTTCCTATGTTAACACCCCGTCCTCTGTCAACACCTCGTCCTCTGTCAGCACCCCGTCCTCTGTCAACACCCCGTCCTCTGTCAATACCCTGTCATCGGTCAACACCTCGTCATCTGTCAACACCCCGTCCTCTGTCAACACTCCTTCCTTTGTCACACCCTGTGCTCTGTCAACACTCCGTTCTATGTCAACACCTCGTCCTCTGTCAACACCCCGTCCTCTGTCAACACTCCATCCTCTGTCAACGCCCTGTCCTCTGTCAACACTCCGACCTGTCAACACCTCGTCCTCTGTCAACACTCCGTCCTCTGTCAACACTCCATCCTCTGTCAACACCCTCTAGTCTGTCAACACTCCATTCTATGTCAACACCTCGTCGTCTATCAGCACCCCGTCATCTGTCAACACCCAGTCCTCTATTGACACTCCATCCTCTGTCAATACCCTGTCGTCTGTCAACACTCCGTTCTCTGTCAACACCTCGTCCTCTGTCAGCACCCCGTCCTCTGTCAGCACACCGTCCTCTGTCAACACTCTGTTCTATGTCAACACCTCGTCCTCTGTCAACACTCCGTCCTCTGTCAACACTCCATCCTCTGTCAACACCCTCTAGTCTGTCAACACTCCATTCTATGTCAACACCTCGTCGTCTATCAGCACCCCGTCATCTGTCAACACCCAGTCCTCTATTGACACTCCATCCTCTGTCAATACCCCGTCGTCTGTCAACACTCCGTTCTATGTCAACACCTCGTCCTCTGTCAACACCCCGTCCTCTGTCAATGCCCCTTCCTATGTCAACATCCCGTCCTCTCTCAGCACCCCGTCTTCTGTCAACACCCCGTCCTCTGTCAACACCCCGTCCTCTGTCAATACCTCGTCCTCTGTCAACACCTCGACCTCTGTCAACACCCCGTCCTCTGTCACATCCTGTCCTCTGTCAACACTGTGTTCTATGTCAACACCTCGTCCTCTGTCAACACTCCGTCCTCTGTCAACACTCCATCCTCTGTCTACACCCTGTCCTCTGTCAACACTCCGTTCTCTGTCAACACCTCGTCCTCTGTCAACACCCCATCTTGTGTCAACACCCCGTCCTCTGTCAGCACCCCGTCTTCTGTCAACACCCCGTCCTCTGTCAACACCCCGTCCTCAGTCAATACCCTGTCCTCTGTCAACACCCCGTCCTCTGTCAACACCCCGTCCTTTGTCAACACCCGGTCCACTGTCAGCACCCTGTCCTCTGTCAACACCTCGTCCTCTGTCAACACTCCATCCTCTGTCACACCCTGTCCTCTGTCAACACACTGTTTTTTGTCAACACCTCGTCCTCTGTCAACACCTCGTCCTCTGTCAACACCCCGTCCTCTGTCAACACCCCTTCCTATGTTAACACCTCGTCCTTTGTCAACACTCCGTCTTCTGTCAACACCCTGACCTCTGTCAGCACCCTGTCCTTTGTCAACACCCCGTCCTCTGTCAACACCCCGTCCTCTGTCAATACGTCGTCCTCTGTCAACACCTCGACCTCTGTCAACACCCCGTCCTCTGTCACCACCCCGTCCTCTGTCACACCCCGTCCTCTGTCAACACACAGTCCTATGTCAACACCTCGTCCTCTGTCAACACCCCGTCCTCTGTCAACACTCCATCCTCTGTCACACCCTGTCCTCTGTCAACACTGTGTTCTATGTCAACACCTCGTCCTCTGTCAACACCCCATCTTGTGTCAACACCCCATCCTCTGTCAGCACCCCGTCTTCTGTCAACACCCAGTCCTCTGTCAGCACCCCGTCCTCTGTCAACACCACGTCCTCAGTCAATACCCTGTCCTCTGTCAACACCCCGTCCTCTGTCCACACCCCGTCCTTTGTCAACACCCGGTCCACTGTCAATACCCTGTCCTCTGTCAGCACCCTGTCCTCTGTCAACACCTCGTCCTCTGTCAACACCCTGTCCTCTGTCAACACCCTCTAGTCTGTCAACACTCCATTCTATGTCAACACCTCGTCCTCTGTCAGCACCCCGTCCTCTGTCAACACCCAGTCCTCTGTAAACACCACGTCCTCTGTACACCCGTCCTCTGTCAATACCCTTTCGTTTGTCAACACCCCGTCCTCTGTCAACACCCCGTCCTCTGTCGATACTCTCTCGTCTGTCAACACCCCGTCCTCTGTCAACACCCTTCCTATGTTAACACCCCGTCCTCTGTCAACACCCCGTCCTCTGTCAACACTCCATCCTCTGTCACACCCTGTCCTCTGTTAACACTCCGTTCTATGTCAACACCTCGTCCTCTGTCAACACCCCTTCCTCTGTCAACATTCCGTCCTATGTCAACACCCCGTCCTCTGTCAACACTTCGTTCTATGTCAACACCTCATCCTCTGTCAACCCCCCGTCCTCTGTCAGCACCCCGTTCTCTGTCAGCACCTCGTCCTCTGTCAACAGTCCATCCTCTGTTGACACCCCATTATCTGTCAACACCCTGTACTCTGTCACCACCCCGTCCTCGGTCAACACCCCATCATCTGTCAACACCCCATCCTCTGTCAGCAACCCGTCCTCTGTCAACATCCCGTCGGCTGTCAACACTCCATCCTCTGTCAACACCCAGTCCTCTGTCAGCACCCCTTCCTCCGTCAACACCTCGTACTCTGTCAACACCCCGTCCTCTGTCAACACTCCGTCCTATGTCAACACCCTGTCCTCTGTCAACACTCCGTTCTATGTCAACACCTCGTCCTCTGTCAACACCCCGTCCTCTGTCAGCACCCCGTCTTCTGTCAACACCCCGTCCTCTGTCACCACCCCGTCCTCTGTCAACACCCCGTCCGCTGTCAATACCCTGTCCTCTGTCAACACCCCATCCTCTGTCAAAACCCCGTCTTCTGTCAACACTCCATCCTCTGTCAACACCCCGTCCTCTGTCAACACTTCGTTCTTTGTCAACACCTCGTCCTCTGTCAACCCCCGTCCTCTGTCAATACCCTGTCCTCTGTTAACACCCCGTCCTCTGTCAACCCTCCTTCCTCTGTCAACACCCCGTCCACTCTCAGCACCCCGTCTTCTGTCAACACCCTGACCTCTGTCAGCACCCTGTTCTCTGTCAACACCCCGTCCTCTGTCAACACCCCGTCCTCTGTCAATACCTCATCCTCTGTCAACACCTCGACCTCTGTCAACACCCCGTCCTCTGTCACCACCCCGTCCTCTGTCACACCCTGTCCTCTATCAACACTGTGTTCTATGTCAACACCCCGTCCTCTGTCAACACCCCGTCCTCTGTCAACACCCCGTCCTCTGTCAGCACCCCGTCCTCTGTCAACACCCAGTCCTTTGTCAGCACCCCGTCCTCTGTCAACACCACGTCCTCAGTCAATACCCTGTCCTCTGTCAACACCCCGTCCTCTGTCCACACCCCGTCCTTTGTCAACACCCGGTCCACTGTCAATACCCTGTCCTCTGTCAGCACCCTGTCCTCTGTCAACACCTCGTCCTCTGTCAACACCCTGTCCTCTTTCAACACCTCGTCCTCTGTCAACACTCCATCCTCTGTCACACCCTGTCCTCTCTGAACACTCTGTTTTATGTCAACACCTCGTCCTCTGTCAACACCCCGTCCTCTGTCAACACTCCATCCTCTGTCTACACCCTGTCCTCTGTCAACACTCCGTTCTATGTTAACAACTCGTCCTCTGTCAACACCCCCTCCTCTGTCAACACTCCTTCCTATGTTAACACCCCCTCCTCTGTCAACACTCCGTCTTCTGTCGACACTCAATCCTCTGTCAACACCCTGTAGTCTGTCAACACTCCATTCTATGTCAACACCTCGTCGTCTGTCAGCACCCCGTCCTCTGTCAACACCCAGTCCTCTGTCAACACTCCGTTCAATGTTAACAACTCGTCCTCTGTCAATACCCTGTCGTCTGTCAACACCCCGTCCTCTGTCAACACCCCGTCCTCTGTCGATACCCTCTCGTCTGTCAACACCCCGTCCTCTGTCAACACCCCTTCCTATGTTAACACCCCGTCCTCTGTCAACACTCCGTCTTCTGTCAACACCCCATCCTCTGTCAACACCCTCTCGTCTTTCAACACTCCATTCTATGTCAACACCTCGTCCTCTGTCAGCACCCCGTCCTCTGTCAACACCCCGTCATCTGTCAACACCCCGTCCTCTGTCAATACACCTGTCGTCGGTCAACACCTCGTCCTCTGTCAACACCCCGTCCTCTGTCAACACTCCATCCTCTGTCACTCCCTTTCCTCTGTCAACACTCCGTTCTATGTCAGCACCTCGTCCTCTGTCAACACCCCGTCCTATGTCAACACTCCATCCTCTGTCAATGCCCTGTCCTCTGTCAACACTCCGTTCTGTCAACACCTCGTCCTCTGTCAACACTCCGTCCTCTGTCAACACACCATCTTCTGTCAACACTCTGTTTTATGTCAACACCTCGTCCTCTGTCAACACCCCGTCCTCTGTCAACAATCCATCCTCTGTCTACACCCTGTCCTCTGTCAACACTCCGTTCTATGTTAACACCTCGTCCTCTGTCAACACCCCGTCCTCTGTCAACACCCCTTCCTATGTTAACACCCCGTCCTCTGTCAACACTCCGTCTTCTGTCAACACCCAGTCCTCTGTCAACACTCCATCCTCTGTCAACACCCTGTAGTCTGTCAACACTCCATTCTATGTCAACACCTCGTCTTCTGTCAGCACCCCGTCCTCTGTCAACACCCAGTCCTCTGTTAACACCCCGTCCTCTGTCAACACCCCGTCCTCTGTCAACACTCCATCCTCTGTCACACCGTGTCCTCTGTCAACACTCCGTTCTATGTCAGCACCTCGTCCTCTGTCAACACCCCGTCCTATGTCAACACTCCATCCTCTGTCAACGCCCTGTCCTCTGTCAACACTCCGCTTGGGTCAACACCTCGTCCTCTGTCAACACTCCGTCCTCTGTCAACACACCGTCATCTGTCAACACTCCATCCTCTGTCAACACCCCATCCTCTGTCAACACTCAGTTCTATGTCAACACCTCGTCCTCTGTCAATCACCCCGTCCTCTGTCAGCACCCCGTCCTCTGTCAATACCCTGTCCTCTGTCAACACCCCGTCCTCTGTCAACCCTCCTTCCTCTGTCAACACCCCATCCTCTCTCAGCACCCCGTCTTCTGTCAACACCCTGTCCTCTGTCAACACCCCGTCCTCTGTCAACACCTCGTCCTATGTCAATACCCTATCCTCAGTTAACACCCCGGCCTCTGTCAACACCCATCCTGTGTCAACACCCCGTCCTCTGTCAGCACCCCGTCTTCTGTGAACACCCCGTCCTCAGTCAGAACCCCGTCTTCTGTCAACACCCTGTCCTCTGTCAGCACCCCATCCTGTGTCAACACCCAGTCTTCTGTCAACACCCGGTCCACTGTCAATACCCTGTCCTCTGTCAGCACCCTGTCCTCTGTCAATACCCTGTCCTCTGTCAGCACCCTGTCCTCTGTCAATACCCTGTCCTCTGTCAACACCCCGTCCTCTGTCAACACCCCGTCCTCTGTCAACACCCCGTCCTCTGTCAACACCCCCTCCTCTGTCAACACCCCGTCCTCTGTCAACACCCCTTCCTCTGTCAACACTACATCCTCTGTCACACCCTGTCCTCTGTCAACACTCTGTTCTATGTCAACACCTCGTCATCTGTCAACACCCCGTCCTCTGTCAACACTGCATCCTCTGTCTACACCCTGTCCTCTGTCAACACTCCGTTCTATGTCAACACCTCGTCCTCTTCAACACCTCGTTTTCTGTCAGCACCCCGTCCTCTCTCAACACCCCGTCCTCTGTCAACACCCCATCCTCTGTCAATACCCTGTCGTCTGTCAACACCCAGTCCTCTGTCAACACTACATCCTCTGTCACACCCTGTCCTCTGTCAACACTCCGTTCTATGTCAACACCTCGTTCTCTGTCAACACCCAGTCCTCTATCAACACTCCGTCCTATGTCAACACCCCGTCCTCGGTCATCACTCCATCCTCAGTCAACACCCCGTCCTCTGTCAACACCCCATCCTCTGTCAATACCCTCTCGTCTGTCAACACCCCGTCCTCTGTCAACACCCCGTCCTCTGTCAATACCCTGTCGCTGTCAACACCCAGTCCTCTGTCAACACTCCATCCTCTGTCACACCCTGTCCTCTGTCAACACCCCGTCCTCTGTCAACATCCATCCTCTGTCAATACTCCGTTCTGTCAACACCTCGTCTTCTGTCGACACTCCGGCCTATGTCAACACCCCGCCCTCTGTCAACACTCCATCCTCTGTCAACACCCCGTCCTCTGTCAATACCTCATCCTCTGTCAACACCTCGACCTCTGTCAACACCCCGTCCTCTGTCACCACCCCGTCCTCTGTCACACCCTGTCCTCTGTCAACACTGTGTTCTATGTCAACACCTCGTCCTCTGTCAACACCCCGTCCTCTGTCAACACTCCATCCTTTGTCTACACCCTGTCCTCTGTCAACACTCCGTTCTATGTCAACACCTCGTCCTCTGTCAACACCCCATCTTGTGTCAACACCCCGTCCTCTGTCAGCACCCCGTCCTCTGTCAACACCCAGTCCTTTGTCAGCACCCCGTCCTCTGTCAACACCACGTCCTCAGTCAATACCCTGTCCTCTGTCAACACCCCGTCCTCTGTCCACACCCCGTCCTTTGTCAACACCCGGTCCACTGTCAATACCCTGTCCTCTGTCAGCACCCTGTCCTCTGTCAACACCTCGTCCTCTGTCAACACCCTGTCCTCTGTCAACACCTCGTCCTCTGTCAACACTCCATCCTCTGTCACACCCTGTCCTCTGTCAACACTCCGTTCTATGTCAGCACCTCGTCCTCTGTCAACACCCTGTCCTATGTCAACACTCCATCCTCTGTCAACGCCCTGTCCTCTGTCAACACTCCATCCTCTGTCAACACCCCATCCTCTGTCAACACTCAGTTCTATGTCAACACCTCGTCCTCTGTCAATCACCCCGTCCTCTGTCAGCACCCCGTCCTCTGTCAATACCCTGTCCTCTGTCAACACCCCGTCCTCTGTCAACCCTCCTTCCTCTGTCAACACCCCATCCTCTCTCAGCACCCCGTCTTCTGTCAACACCCCGTCCTCTGTCAGCACCCCGTACTCTGTCAACACCCTGTCCTCTGTCAACACCCCGTCCTCTGTCAACACCTCGTCCTATGTCAATACCCTATCCTCAGTTAACACCCCGTCCTCTGTCAACACCCCATCCTGTGTCAACACCCCGTCCTCTGTCAGCACCCCGTCTTCTGTGAACACCCCGTCCTCAGTCAGAACCCCGTCTTCTGTCAACACCCTGTCCTCTGTCAGCACCCCATCCTGTGTCAACACCCAGTCTTCTGTCAACACCCTGTCCTCTGTCAGCACCCCATCCTGTGTCAACACCCAGTCTTCTGTCAACACCCGGTCCACTGTCAATACCCTGTCCTCTGTCAGCACCCTGTCCTCTGTCAATACCCTGTCCTCTGTCAACACCCCGTCCTCTGTCAACACCCCCTCCTCTGTCAACACCCCGTCCTCTTTCAACACCCCGTCCTCTGTCAACACTACATCCTCTGTCACACCCTGTCCTCTGTCAACACTCTGTTCTATGTCAACACCTCGTCCTCTGTCAACACCCCGTCCTCTGTCAACACTGCATCCTCTGTCTACACCCTGTCCTCTGTCAACACTCCGTTCTATGTCAACACCTCGTCCTCTTCAACACCTCGTCTTCTGTCAGCACCCCGTCCTCTCTCAACACCCCGTCCTCTGTCAACACCCCATCCTCTGTCAATACCCTGTCGTCTGTCAACACCCCGTCCTCTGTCAACACCCCGTCCTCTGTCAATACCCTGTCGTCTGTCAACACCCAGTCCTCTGTCAACACTACATCCTCTGTCACACCCTGTCTTCTGTCAACACTCCGTTCTATGTCAACACCTCGTCCTCTGTCAACACCCCGTCCTCTATCAACACTCCATCCTCTGTCAACGCCCTGTCCCCTTTCAACACTCCATTCTGTCAACACCCCGTCCTCTGTCAACACTCCGTCCTATGTCAGCACCCCGTCCTCTGTCAACACTCCATCATCTGTCAACACCCCGTCCTCTGTCAACACCCCATCCTCTGTCAATACCCTGTCGTCTGTCAACACCCCGTCCTCTGTCAACACCCCGTCCTCTGTCAATACCCTGTCGTCTGTCAACACCCAGTCCTCTGTCAACACTCCATCCTCTGTCACACCCTGTCCTCTGTGAACATCCCGTCCTCTGTCAACATCCATCCTCTGTCAATACTCCGTTCTGTCAACACCTCGTCTTCTGTCAACACTCCGTCCTATGTCAACACCTCGCCCTCTGTCAACACTCCATCCTCTGTCAACACCCCGTCCTCTGTCAATACCTCATCCTCTGTCAACACCTCGACCTCTGTCAACACCCCGTCCTCTGTCACCACCCCGTCCTCTGTCACACCCTGTCCTCTGTCAGCACTGTGTTCTATGTCAACACCTCGTCCTCTGTCAACACCCCGTCCTCTGTCAACACTCCATCCTTTGTCTACACCCTGTCCTCTGTCAACACTCCGTTCTATGTCAACACCTCGTCCTATGTCAACACCCCATCTTGTGTCAACACCCCGTCCTCTGTCAGCACCCCGTCCTCTGTCAACACCCAGTCCTTTGTCAGCACCCCGTCCTCTGCCAACACCACGTTCTCAGTCAATACCCTGTCCTCTGTCAACACCCCGTCCTCTGTCCACACCCCGTCCTTTGTCAACACCCGGTCCACTGTCAATACCCTGTCCTCTGTCAGCACCCTGTCCTCTGTCAACACCTCGTCCTCTGTCAACACCCTGTCCTCTGTCAACACCTCGTCCTCTGTCAACACTCCATCCTCTGTCACACCCTGTCCTCTTTGAACACTCTGTTTTATGTCAACACCTCGTCTTCGGTCAACACCCCGTCCTCTGTCAACACTCCATCCTCTGTCACACCGTGTCCTCTGTCAACACTCCGTTCTATGTCAGCACCTCGTCCTCTGTCAACACCCTGTCCTATGTCAACACTCCATCCTCTGTCAACGCCCTGTCCTCTGTCAACACTCCGTTTGGGTCAACACCTCGTCCTCTGTCAACACTCCGTCCTCTGTCAACACACCGTCATCTGTCAACACTCCATCCTCTGTCAACACCCCATCCTCTGTCAACACTCAGTTCTATGTCAACACCTCGTCCTCTGTCAATCACCCCGTCCTCTGTCAGCACCCCGTCCTCTGTCAATACCCTGTCCTCTGTCAACACCCCGTCCTCTGTCAACCCTCCTTCCTCTGTCAACACCCCATCCTCTCTCAGCACCCCGTCTTCTGTCAACACCCCGTCCTCTGTCAGCACCCCGTACTCTGTCAACACCCTGTCCTCTGTCAACACCCCGTCCTCTGTCAACACCTCGTCCTATGTCAATACCCTATCCTCAGTTAACACCCCGTCCTCTGTCAACACCCCATCCTGTGTCAACACCCCGTCCTCTGTCAGCACCCCGTCTTCTGTGAACACCCCGTCCTCAGTCAGAGCCCCGTCTTCTGTCAACACCCTGTGCTCTGTCAGCACCCCATCCTGTGTCAACACCCAGTCTTCTGTCAACACCCTGTCCTCTATCAGCACCCCATCCTGTGTCAACACCCAGTCTTCTGTCAACACCCGGTCCACTGTCAATACCCTGTCCTCTGTCAGCACCCTGTCCTCTGTCAATACCCTGTCCTCTGTCAACACCCCGTCCTCTGTCAACACCCCCTCCTCTGTCAACACCCCGTCCTCTGTCAACACCCCGTCCTCTGTCAACACTACATCCTCTGTCACACCCTGTCCTCTGTCAACACTCTGTTCTATGTCAACACCTCGTCCTCTGTCAACACCCCGTCCTCTGTCAACACTGCATCCTCTGTCTACACCCTGTCCTCTGTCAACACTCCGTTCTATGTCAACACCTCGTCCTCTTCAACACCTCGTCTTCTGTCAGCACCCCGTCCTCTCTCAACACCCCGTCCTCTGTCAACACCCCATCCTCTGTCAATACCCTGTCGTCTGTCAACACCCCGTCCTCTGTCAACACCCCGTCCTCTGTCAATACCCTGTCGTCTGTCAACACCCAGTCCTCTGTCAACACTACATCCTCTGTCACACCCTGTCTTCTGTCAACACTCCGTTCTATGTCAACACCTCGTCCTCTGTCAACACCCCGTCCTCTATCAACACTCCATCCTCTGTCAACGCCCTGTCCCCTTTCAACACTCCATTCTGTCAACACCCCGTCCTCTGTCAACACTCCGTCCTATGTCAGCACCCCGTCCTCTGTCAACACTCCATCATCTGTCAACACCCCGTCCTCTGTCAACACCCCATCCTCTGTCAATACCCTGTCGTCTGTCAACACCCCGTCCTCTGTCAACACCCCGTCCTCTGTCAATACCCTGTCGTCTGTCAACACCCAGTCCTCTGTCAACACTCCATCCTCTGTCACACCCTGTCCTCTGTGAACATCCCGTCCTCTGTCAACATCCATCCTCTGTCAATACTCCGTTCTGTCAACACCTCGTCTTCTGTCAACACTCCGTCCTATGTCAACACCTCGCCCTCTGTCAACACTCCATCCTCTGTCAACACCCCGTCCTCTGTCAATACCTCATCCTCTGTCAACACCTCGACCTCTGTCAACACCCCGTCCTCTGTCACCACCCCGTCCTCTGTCACACCCTGTCCTCTGTCAGCACTGTGTTCTATGTCAACACCTCGTCCTCTGTCAACACCCCGTCCTCTGTCAACACTCCATCCTTTGTCTACACCCTGTCCTCTGTCAACACTCCGTTCTATGTCAACACCTCGTCCTCTGTCAACACCCCATCTTGTGTCAACACCCCGTCCTCTGTCAGCACCCCGTCCTCTGTCAACACCGAGTCCTTTGTCAGCACCCCGTCCTCTGCCAACACCACGTCCTCAGTCAATACCCTGTCCTCTGTCAACACCCCGTCCTCTGTCCACACCCCGTCCTTTGTCAACACCCGGTCCACTGTCAATACCCTGTCCTCTGTCAGCACCCTGTCCTCTGTCAACACCTCGTCCTCTGTCAACACCCTGTCCTCTGTCAACACCTCGTCCTCTGTCAACACTCCATCCTCTGTCACACCCTGTCCTCTGTGAACACTCTGTTTTATGTCAACACCTCGTCCTCTGTCAACACCCCGTCCTCTGTCAACACTCCATCCTCTGTCACACCCTGTCCTCTGTCAACACTCCGTTCTATGTCAGCACCTCGTCCTCTGTCAACACCCTGTCCTATGTCAACACTCCATCCTCTGTCAACGCCCTGTCCTCTGTCAACACTCCGTTTGGGTCAGCACCTCGTCCTCTGTCAACACTCCGTCCTCTGTCAACACACCGTCATCTGTCAACACTCCATCCTCTGTCAACACCCCATCCTCTGTCAACACTCAGTTCTATGTCAACACCTCGTCCTCTGTCAATCACCCCGTCCTCTGTCAGCACCCCGTCCTCTGTCAATACCCTGTCCTCTGTCAACACCCCGTCCTCTGTCAACCCTCCTTCCTCTGTCAACACCCCATCCTCTCTCAGCACCCCGTCTTCTGTCAACAACCCGTCCTCTGTCAGCACCCCGTACTCAGTCAACACCCTGTCCTCTGTCAACACCCCGTCCTCTGTCAACACCTCGTCCTATGTCAATACCCTATCCTCAGTTAACACCCCGTCCTCTGTCAACACCCCATCCTGTGTCAACACCCCGTCCTCTGTCAGCACCCCGTCTTCTGTGAACACCCCGTCCTCAGTCAGACCCCGTCTTCTGTCAACACCCTGTCCTCTGTCAGCACCCCATCCTGTGTCAACACCCAGTCTTCTGTCAACACCCTGTCCTCTGTCAGCACCCCATCCTGTGTCAACACCCAGTCTTCTGTCAACACCCGGTCCACTGTCAATACCCTGTCCTCTGTCAGCACCCTGTCCTCTGTCAATACCCTGTCCTCTGTCAACACCCCGTCCTCTGTCAACACCCCCTCCTCTGTCAACACCCCGTCCTCTGTCAACACCCCGTCCTCTGTCAACACTACATCCTCTGTCACACCCTGTCCTCTGTCAACACTCTGTTCTATGTCAACACCTCGTCCTCTGTCAACACCCCGTCCTCTGTCAACACTGCATCCTCTGTCTACACCCTGTCCTCTGTCAACACTCCGTTCTATGTCAACACCTCGTCCTCTTCAACACCTCGTCTTCTGTCAGCACCCCGTCCTCTCTCAACACCCCGTCCTCTGTCAACACCCCATCCTCTGTCAATACCCTGTCGTCTGTCAACACCCCGTCCTCTGTCAACACCCCGTCCTCTGTCAATACCCTGTCGTCTGTCAACACCCAGTCCTCTGTCAACACTACATCCTCTGTCACACCCTGTCTTCTGTCAACACTCCGTTCTATGTCAACACCTCGTCCTCTGTCAACACCCCGTCCTCTATCAACACTCCATCCTCTGTCAACGCCCTGTCCCCTTTCAACACTCCATTCTGTCAACACCCCGTCCTCTGTCAACACCCCGTCCTCTGTCAACACTCCATCCTCTGTCAACACCCCGTCCTCTGTCAACACCCCATCCTCTGTCAATACCCTGTCGTCTGTCAACACCCCGTCCTCTGTCAACACCCCGTCCTCTGTCAATACCTGTCGTCTGTCAACACCCAGTCCTCTGTCAACACTCCATCCTCTGTCACACCCTGTCCTCTGTCAACACCCCGTCCTCTGTCAACACTCCATCCTCTGTCAATACTCCGTTCTGTCAACACCTCGTCTTCTGTCAACACTCCGTCCTATGTCAACACCCCGTCCTCTGTCAACACTCCATCCTCTGTCAACACCCCGTCCTCTGTCAATACCTCGTCCTCTGTCAACACCTCGACCTCTGTCAACACCCCGTCCTCTGTCACCACCCCGTCCTCTGTCACCACCCCGTCCTCTGTCAACACTGTGTTCTATGTCAACACCTCGTCCTCTGTCAACACCCCGTCCTCTGTCAACACTCCATCCTTTGTCTACACCCTGTCCTCTGTCAACACTCCGTTCTATGTCAACACCTCGTCCTCTGTCAACACCCCATCTTGTGTCAACACCCCGTCCTCTGTCAGCACCCCGTCCTCTGTCAACACCCAGTCCTTTGTCAGCACCCCGTCCTCTGTCAACACCACGTCCTCAGTCAATACCCTGTCCTCTGTCAACACCCCGTCCTCTGTCCACACCCCGTCCTTTGTCAACACCCGGTCCACTGTCAATACCCTGTCCTCTGTCAGCACCCTGTCCTCTGTCAACACCTCGTCCTCTGTCAACACCCTGTCCTCTGTCAACACCTCGTCCTCTGTCAACACTCCATCCTCTGTCACACCCTGTCCTCTGTGAACACTCTGTTTTATGTCAACACCTCGTCCTCTGTCAACACCCCGTCCTCTTTCAACACCCCGTCCTCTGTCAATACCCTGTCGTCGGTCAACACCTCGTCCTCTGTCGACACCCCGTCCTCTGTCAACACTCCATCCTCTGTCTACACCCTGTCCTCTGTCAACACTCCGTTCTATGTTAACAACTCGTCCTCTGTCAACACCCCGTCCTCTGTCAACACCCCGTCCTCTGTCAACACCCCCTCCTCTGTCAACACTCCGTCTTCTGTCAACACCCCGTCCTCTGTCAACACTCAATCCTCTGTCAACACCCTGTAGTCTGTCAACACTCCATTCTATGTCAACACCTCCTCGTCTGTCAGCACCCCGTCCTCTGTCAACACCCAGTCCTCTGTTAACACCCCGTCCTCTGTCAATACCCTGTCGTCTGTCAACACCCCGTCTTCTGTCAACACCCCGTCCTCTGTCGATACCGTCTCGTCTGTCAACACCCCGTCCTCTGTCAACACCCCTTCCTATGTTAACACCCCGTCCTCTGTCAACACTCCGTCTTCTGTCAACACCCCATCCTCTATCAACACCCTCTCGTCTTTCAACACTCCATTCTATGTCAACACCTCGTCCTCTGTCATCACCCCGTCCTCTGTCAACACCCCGTCCTCTGTCAACACCCCGTCCTCTGTCAATACACCTGTCGTCGGTCAACACCTCGTCCTCTGTCAACACCCCGTCCTCTGTCAACACTCCATCCTCTGTCACTCCCTTTCCTCTGTCAACACTCCGTTCTATGTCAGCACCTCGTCCTCTGTCAACACCCCGTCCTATGTCAACACTCCATCCTCTGTCAATGCCCTGTCCTCTGTCAACACTCCGTTCTGTCAACACCTCGTCCTCTGTCAACACTCCGTCCTCTGTCAACACACCGTCTTCTGTCAACACTCTGTTTTATGTCAACACCTCGTCCTCTGTCAACACCCCGTCCTCTGTCAACAATCCATCCTCTGTCTACACCCTGTCCTCTGTCAACACTCCGTTCTATGTTAACACCTCGTCCTCTGTCAACACCCCGTCCTCTGTCAACACCCCTTCCTATGTTAACACCCCGTCCTCTGTCAACACTCCGTGTTCTGTCAACACCCCGTCCTCTGTCAACACTCCATCCTCTGTCAACACCCTGTAGTCTGTCAACACTCCATTCTATGTCAACACCTCGTCTACTGTCAGCATCCCGTCCTCTGTCAACACCCAGTCCTCTGTTAACACCCCGTCCTCTGTCAACACCCCGTCCTCTGTCAACACTCCATCCTCTGTCACACCCTGTCCTCTGTCAACACTCCGTTCTATGTCAGCACCTCGTCCTCTGTCAACACCCCGTCCTATGTCAACACTCCATCCTCTGTCAACGCCCTGTCCTCTGTCAACACTCCGTTCTGTCAACACCTCGTCCTCTGTCAACACTCCGTCCTCTGTCAACACACCGTCATCTGTCAACACTCCATCCTCTGTCAACACCCCATCCTCTGTCAACACTCAGTTCTATGTCAACACCTCGTCCTCTGTCAATCACCCCGTCCTCTGTCAGCACCCCGTCCTCTGTCAATACCCTGTCCTCTGTCAACACCCCGTCCTCTGTCAACCCTCCTTCCTCTGTCAACACCCCATCCTCTCTCAGCACCCCGTCTTCTGTCAACACCCCGTCCTCTGTCAGCACCCCGTACTCTGTCAACACCCTGTCCTCTGTCAACACCCCGTCCTCTGTCAACACCCCGTCCTATGTCAATACCCTATCCTCAGTTAACACCCCGTCCTCTGTCAACACCCCATCCTGTGTCAACACCCCGTCCTCTGTCAGCACCCCGTCTTCTGTGAACACCCCGTCCTCAGTCAGAACCCCGTCTTCTGTCAACACCCTGTCCTCTGTCAGCACCCCATCCTGTGTCAACACCCAGTCTTCTGTCAACACCCGGTCCACTGTCAATACCCTGTCCTCTGTCAGCACCCTGTCCTCTGTCAACACCCTGTCCTCTGTCAACACCCCGTCCTCTGTCAACACCCCGTCCTCTGTCAACACCCCGTCCTCTGTCAACACCCCGTCCTCTGTCAACACCCCCTCCTCTGTCAACACCCCGTCCTCTGTCAACACCCCGTCCTCTGTCAACACTACATCCTCTGTCACACCCTGTCCTCTGTCAACACTCTGTTCTATGTCAACACCTCGTCCTCTGTCAACACCCCGTCCTCTGTCAACACTCCATCCTCTGTCTACACCCTGTCCTCTGTCAACACTCCGTTCTATGTCAACACCTCGTCCTCTTCAACACCTCGTCTTCTGTCAGCACCCCGTCCTCTCTCAACACCCCGTCCTCTGTCAACACCCCATCCTCTGTCAATACCCTGTCGTCTGTCAACACCCTGTCCTCTGTCAACACCCCGTCCTCTGTCAATACCCTGTCGTCTGTCAACACCCAGTCCTCTGTCAACACTACATCCTCTGTCACACCCTGTCCTCTGTCAACACTCCGTTCTATGTCAACACCTCGTCCTCTGTCAACACCCCGTCCTCTATCAACACTCCATCCTCTGTCAACGCCCTGTCCCCTTTCAACACTCCATTCTGTCAACACCCCGTCCTCTGTCAACACTCCGTCCTATGTCAACACCCCGTCCTCTGTCAACACTCCATCCTCTGTCAACACCCCGTCCTCTGTCAACACCCCATCCTCTGTCAATACCCTGTCGTCTGTCAACACCCCGTCCTCTGTCAACACCCCGTCCTCTGTCAATACCCTGTCGTCTGTCAACACCCAGTCCTCTGTCAACACTCCATCCTCTGTCACACCCTGTCCTCTGTCAACACCCCGTCCTCTGTCAACACTCCATCCTCTGTCAATACTCCGTTCTGTCAACACCTCGTCTTCTGTCAACACTCCGTCCTATGTCAACACCCCGTCCTCTGTCAACACTCCATCCTCTGTCAACACCCCGTCCTCTGTCAACACTCCGTTCTATGTCAACACCTCGTCCTCTGTCAGCACCCCGTCCTCTGTCAACACCCCGTCCTCTGTCAACACCCGTCCTCTGTCAACACCCCGTCCTCTGTCAACACCCCGTCCTCTGTCAACACCCCGTCCTCTGTCAGCACCCCGTCTTCTGTCAACACCCCGTCCTCTGTCAGCTCCGTCTTCTGTCAACACCCCGTCCTCTCTCAACATCCCGTCCTCTGTCAGTACCCTGTCCTCTGTCAACACCCCGTCCTGTCAACCCCCGTCCTCTGTCAACACCCGTCCTCTGTCAACACCCTGTCCTCTGTCAACACCCCGTCCTCTGTCAACACACCATCCTCTGTCAACACCCCATCCTCTGTCAACACACACTCCTCTGTCAACACTCCGTCCTCCGTCAACACCCTGTCTTTTGTCAACACCCCGTCCTCTGTCAGCACCCCGTCCTCTGTCAGCACCCCGTCCTCTGTCAACACCCAGTCCTCTGTTAACACCCCGTCCTCTGTCAATACCCTGTCGTCTGTCAACACCCCGTCCTCTGTCAACACCCCGTCCTCTGTCGATACCGTCTCGTCTGTCAACACCCCGTCCTCTGTCAACACCCCTTCCTATGTTAACACCCCGTCCTCTGTCAACACTCCGTCTTCTGTCAACACCCCATCCTCTATCAACACCCTCTCGTCTTTCAACACTCCATTCTATGTCAACACCTCGTCCTCTGTCATCACCCCGTCCTCTGTCAACACCCCGTCATCTGTCAACACCCCGTCCTCTGTCAATACACCTGTCGTCGGTCAACACCTCGTCCTCTGTCAACACCCCGTCCTCTGTCAACACTCCATCCTCTGTCACTCCCTTTCCTCTGTCAACACTCCGTTCTATGTCAGCACCTCGTCCTCTGTCAACACCCCGTCCTATGTCAACACTCCATCCTCTGTCAATGCCCTGTCCTCTGTCAACACTCCGTTCTGTCAACACCTCGTCCTCTGTCAACACTCCGTCCTCTGTCAACACACCGTCTTCTGTCAACACTCTGTTTTATGTCAACACCTCGTCCTCTGTGAAGACCCCGTCCTCTGTCAACAATCCATCCTCTGTCTACACCCTGTCCTCTGTCAACACTCCGTTCTATGTTAACACCTCGTCCTCTGTCAACACCCCGTCCTCTGTCAACACCCCTTCCTATGTTAACACCCCGTCCTCTGTCAACACTCCGTGTTCTGTCAACACCCCGTCCTCTGTCAATACTCCATCCTCTGTCAACACCCTGTAGTCTGTCAACACTCCATTCTATGTCAACACCTCGTCTTCTGTCAGCACCCCGTCCTCTGTCAACACCCAGTCCTCTGTTAACACCCCGTCCTCTGTCAACACCCCGTCCTCTGTCAACACTCCATCCTCTGTCACACCCTGTCCTCTGTCAACACTCCGTTCTATGTCAGCACCTCGTCCTCTGTCAACACCCCGTCCTATGTCAACACTCCATCCTCTGTCAACGCCCTGTCCTCTGTCAACACTCCGTTCTGTCAACACCTGGTCCTCTGTCAACACTCCGTCCTCTGTCAACACACCGTCATCTGTCAACACTCCATCCTCTGTCAACACCCCATCCTCTGTCAACACTCAGTTCTATGTCAACACCTCGTCCTTTGTCAATCACCCCGTCCTCTGTCAGCACCCCGTCCTCTGTCAATACCCTGTCCTCTGTCAACACCCCGTCCTCTGTCAACCCTCCTTCCTCTGTCAACACCCCATCCTCTCTCAGCACCCCGTCTTCTGTCAACACCCCGTCCTCTGTCAGCACCCCGTACTCTGTCAACACCCTGTCCTCTGTCAACACCCCGTCCTCTGTCAACACCCCGTCCTATGTCAATACCCTATCCTCAGTTAACACCCCGTCCTCTGTCAACACCCCATCCTGTGTCAACACCCCGTCCTCTGTCAGCACCCCGTCTTCTGTCAACACCCCGTCCTCTGTCAGCACCCTGTCCTCTGTCAGCACCCCATCCTGTGTCAACACCCAGTCTTCTGTCAACACCCGGTCCACTGTCAATACCCTGTCCTCTGTCAGCACCCTGTCCTCTGTCAATACCCTGTCCTCTGTCAACACCCCGTCCTCTGTCAACACCCCGTCCTCTGTCAACACCCCGACCTCTGTCAACACCCCGTCCTCTGTCAACACCCCCTCCTCTGTCAACACCCCGTCCTCTGTCAACACCCCGTCGTCTGTCAACACTACATCCTCTGTCACACCCTGTCCTCTGTCAACACTCTGTTCTATGTCAACACCTCGTCCTCTGTCAACACCCCTTCCTTTGTCAACACTCCATCCTCTGTCTACACCCTGTCCTCTGTCAACACTCCGTTCTATGTCAACACCTCGTCCTCTTCAACACCTCGTCTTCTGTCAGCACCCCGTCCTCTCTCAACACCCCGTCCTCTGTCAACACCCTATCCTCTGTCAATACCCTGTCGTCTGTCAACACCCTGTCCTCTGTCAACACCCCGTCCTCTGTCAATACCCTGTCGTCTGTCAACACCCAGTCCTCTGTCAACACTACATCCTCTGTCACACCCTGTCCTCTGTCAACACTCCGTTCTATGTCAACACCTCGTCCTCTGTCAACACCCCGTCCTCTATCAACACTCCATCCTCTGTCAACGCCCTGTCCCCTTTCAACACTCCATTCTGTCAACACCCCGTCCTCTGTCAACACTCCGTCCTATGTCAACACCCCGTCCTCTGTCAACACTCCATCCTCTGTCAACACCCCGTCCTCTGTCAACACCCCATCCTCTGTCAATACCCTGTCGTCTGTCAACACCCCGTCCTCTGTCAACACCCCGTCCTCTGTCAATACCCTGTCGTCTGTCAACACCCAGTCCTCTATCAACACTCCATCCTCTGTCACACCCTGTCCTCTGTCAACACCCCGTCCTCTGTCAACACTCCATCCTCTGTCAATACTCCGTTCTGTCAACACCTCGTCTTCTGTCAACACTCCGTCCTATGTCAACACCCCGTCCTCTGTCAACACTCCATCCTCTGTCAACCCCCCGTCCTCTGTCAACACTCCGTTCTATGTCAACACCTCGTCCTCTGTCAGCACCCCGTCCTCTGTCAACACCCCGTCCTCTGTCAATACCCCGTCCTCTGTCAACACCCCGTCCTCTGTCAACGCCCCGTCCTCTGTCAAAACCCCGTCATCTGTCAGCACCCCGTCTTCTGTCAACACCCCGTCCTCTGTCAGCTCCGTCTTCTGTCAACACCCCGTCCTCTCTCAACATCCCGTCCTCTGTCAGTACCCTGTCCTCTGTCAACACCCCGTCCTGTCAACCCCCGTCCTCTGTCAATACCCCGTCCTCTGACAATACCCTGTCCTCTGTCAACACCCCGTCCTCTGTCAATACCCTATCCTCTGTCAACACCCCATCCTCTGTCAACACCCCGTCCTCTGTCAACAACCCGTCCTCTGTCAGCACCCCGTCTTTTGTCAACACCCCGTCCTCTGTCAGCACCCCGTCCTCTGTCAGCACCCCGTCCTCTGTCAATACCCTGTCCTCTGTCAACACCCCGTCCTCTGTCAACACCCCGTCCTCTGTCAACACCCGGTCCACTGTCAATACCCTGTCCTCTGTTAGCTCCCCGTCCTCTGTCAATACCCTATGCTCTGTCAACACCCCGTCCTCTGTCAACACCCCGTCCTCTGTCAACACCCCGTCCTCTGTCAACACCCCGTCCTGTCAACACCCTATCCTCTGTCAACACCCTGTCCTCTGTCAACACCTCGTCCTCGGCCAACACTCCATCCTCTGTCAACACTCCATCCTCTGGCAACACCTCGTCCTCTGTCAACTCCCCGTTCTCTGTCAGTACCCCGTCCTCTGTAAGTACTCCGTGATAATGACTGAGTAGGTAAAACGAACCTCGTCTATAAGTTGGTTAGAAAATCTCAGACTTACTTCATCAGGGAACAATATCATAAGATTTATAATTGATTCATTTCATTATTACCAACTTTAAGTATTCTGTCATTAAATTATATCAATGTCAATCCACAGATTTTCATATCCCGGCGTCTTGACAAATACTTCATTGTAGTGAGTCTTTATATACGGAAAATGCCAGGTTTATCGTATTGATATTCATTAAGTATATGTTATTAATAATCTTGTTAATCTTAAAATAATTTCCCTCTCTAAATACAAGGCAAAAATTTCTTCAATCAATGTGCTAAAGCATTACAATTTCTTTACATATCCCCTAAGCTAACTTAACCTAACCTAACCTAACCTAACCTACAAAACGATTTTATCGGTGGATTAAAGCTGCGATGAAACAGTTTCTTTATTTATTATTTTACTGACAGTTGCGTTTTGTAGTGTATCGCTCCTAAATTGAATGGAACTAAAAGTCATGAGGCTAAGTTACGCTGATATTATAGCTATTTAAAGTTTCCCCTCCCCCTTCCCGTATTTTAAAATGTGTAAAAAAATAGTAATAAAAATATTTAAGAGTTTGCAGTGGAGTAAACAATTATATTTCTGTGATTATATCAAAGTTGCATAAAAGATGGACATATTGAGGCTCGTTCCCTTATATTATTGTCATCATTCTCCTTGACCTCACAGCTTTGAGTAACAATTGATATTCATACAGGTATTTATGGATGGCGAACAATTTGTTGGTACTTGTAAATATTGAAAGGAAATTACTTACTATGAGAGAGACATATACAACCGCAACATTGATTTACGATAACCACAAGTTTATTATATCTGTCTAGTCTTTCTTACCTTTATTTTTCTTGACTTTCACTCACATGATATAATATTTTGGGGCGGGAAGACATGTGACCTGGGTGTGCCAACCTCTCTTTCACTCTCTTCCTCACTAACGAGATAAAATTCGGTGTGTGTGTGTGTGTGTGTGTGTGTGTGTGTGTGTGTGTGTGTGTGTGTGTGTGTGTGTGTGTGTGTGTGTGTGTGTGTGTGTGTGTGTGTGTGCAGTTACCAATTTCTGTTTTACCCTCTAGATATACTTCATGATACGAAAAAGACTTGTTCACCTGCAGCCCTTATTATATTCACTAACAACGGCTGACAAAGACACACTATACCAAGGTACAATAGGGCGTGTGGCGGCGAGTGGTCTACTTTTTATAGAGAGATTTTTTTCTACGCTGTAAAAATTGCTATCAAATCAGATAATATTTGGGGGTAGCTCACGAAGGTTGAATTTTGTCCCTAGCTACCTCCTCCACCCCCCTCCCCCCCATTTGGGGCATATCCATATGGGTATTAGCTGTTCATGGCTGGTAGGACTACTCATTGTTGCCCACTTGCTAGGAGACTTTTTTTGGCTCCGGGTATCGTTTCAAGTGCTTGGCAACGACGTAGAGGAGGTACTGGATAGTTGCTCTTCATTCTTGGTGTGGTGACTGCTGTAGTGTTGGATGAGAGCAACTCCCCTCTCAGCATTGCCATTGACAACTTTTAAGTTAGAAACCTTCTGTAGAGCTGCCTGATAGGTCTGGTTGGAGCTCCAGGTTTCTAGCTCTTCCTTCATGAAATTGATGTCGATCTTCAGAGCCTCTAACAATTTCTTAGAATTGTTTGTTGTCAAAGAATCCAGAGCCGGCACAGGACCAGGTAGAAGTGTTATTGGTTGGTTGACTTTCCCCACCGTAAGCCCTGAGTCTTTCTCCAGCAGATTTTTCTTCCTCTGTTGAGGTTGAAGAAGAGGAAAATGCCAGTTCCACCATTTCGGAGGAAATTGAAGATTCCTCGAGTACCTTTCTTCTCCTTTCCTCTTCCGCCATCTTCCGTTAAGCTGCTGTCCCTTCCTCTTTGTGACCAAATCAACAGAAACCATTGTTCCTCTTCTTCCTTGCTCCCGTTGGGCTAAGAGGAAAGCTCAGTCTTCGTCATTCTTTATCAAGGAAAGAGCATGAACATGTGCCACGTCAAACAAATCTCGAAGTCGTAGATTGAATGCCTCCTCCTTCTCCGTTTGCGTTTTACCTTTTTGGGGACTTGTTCTTTTTTAGCCCCCTTCCATTCTTGGTGAAGTTCAAGGATTTTCTCAATAATGTGACCATTTCTTTTTGTGGGAATCATTGGCTTCATCCACAAAGCTTCCACCTCACTCCATACCAACTCTGCACTCTCCTTCAACTCCCAATACTTGGCCACCAGATGGGAGTTTAGAACCACGAATTTGCTCCTCATACTGATTTAGTAAGTAGAAAACACGAGATTTTTCCATAATCTGTGTGGAAAAAGAAAAGTATTGAGTAGTGTATTCTACACATATGCTAAGAGTACAAATATTCAACATCCTTGAGCTACCCCTAAATATTGGATAAGTATAAAATTTCACACAGAGTAGCTGTTTTATAAAAGGAACACAATGAACAATTGTTAGCAACAAAATTCAAAACTTCATTTTTGTGGACCACCCTCTGTGGCCTTGACCTCACCAAATTTAGTATGTCACAAATCTCCTGCGTTCATCCACCTACACTTTAGAAATAATTAATGAACTATTATGGTAACACACGACGCTACTGAAGGTCAGATGTCTCCGTCCCAACAACAGGGAGGACCAATAACACATCATGCAGTGACCAATGGGGTCAAATATTAATGTACATTAATTATTTCGACGCTTAATTGATAAAAAAAATGACTTAAGTAGTTATTCCTTGATACACATTACACGCAGGTTTACTTTAAGAGCGCATGTAACTTACAACGGCTTAACGATATCGGTAATTAACTTACTCCCAATTGACAAAATTATTTATAAATGCTTGAGCTGTTTGTTTTGGAAAAATGAGTAATTTATGCCATAATTAAATGTGGTATAGGGATTTACGTTTGAGAACCTACATATAAAGGCCTCGCATAGAAAGGTTATTGTTCAAAAGCCTACACAAAGGTCTTTTCCAAGGTGAAAGTGGGACCCTTTAAGCCTTGAGGCCAGATAAAGGCAGTATAATATAAGGCAGTGTAGTGGGTACTTCACTCGTCCGCATTCACTTATAAAGTTACAAATAAATTTTTCCTTAGGGTAACGTATCACTTAAGGTACCATCTTCACGTCTTGAGTTGGTGATCATGGTTCCACACCATACGAGATTTTTGTGCTCAGTACCATCAACTCCACATTTTGTGTCTCTTCGGGGCCCCAACATTTCATTTCAGTCATCCACTCCCGTCCCTGCTTTCCCCTTCCCCTCCTATCCTTAATTTTACCCATCAATACCTCTACCATTTTCCCCTCATCCCTAACTATACAATCAAAGGACACACAATTATTTTCCTTATTTTATAAATTTCAAATATTTCTCTCGCTGCTTTAGCATATCTTTGCACTTTATCGAGTAATCTGGATCGATCCTGAGGCTGCAATGTCTATTTTACAGAAGGAGAAATGAAGGCGGTTGGGAACAATACCCCTTTGTGTACCGAAAGATTGAGTACTGTATACCGTGCGCTGAACATACACAATCACTAAAGGGCAGTCGGGCCTATGGAGAGCATTTGCAGAGTCATTATTTCATCGTTTGCTTTTCCATCCGTAAACACATATTTAACATTTTCCAAAAGCACCGCACTTCTGATGTCTGCTGAAACGGTTAAAGCTATAGTGTGCCCGCTGGGTAGGCCTTGAGAGTTTCCATGAAATATAATGTAATCTATAGGATTCCTGATAATGTAATTTACAACTTTTTGAGTGAAACCTAAATATAAAGATAACTTGGATAATACTGAAACCGTGAATTTGCAATACTCCTGTTTTCTTGAGAACAAAAAAACACACTCATTAAACTTTCTCCTCTTTCGTTTCCATCACCAAAACTTCGTGGACTACTTCTGGTGCATCTCCCCTCCATATATCGTTGTATTAAAATCACACATTACAGTATATTTTGTCTTTTTGGAATTTATAAATGACTTTTCTAAAATATCATCCTAATTATATTGTTTTTTATTCATAAGTTCTGCAGATGGAGTGTACGGATTTTTTTTTATGGAAGTCTGTATAATTAGTTAAGCCATTAAATATTTAAGAATATATAAGGTCTGTTACACGTGTAGTTTTTTGTATAGGTTTAAGCTAAAAGAAAGATAACACATTTATTTAAAATTCGCCATTACACATGTTTACTTAGGAAAACAAAATATGGGCCTACTTTAAATAATAGAAACATTAATTAGGCTTCCTTAAGAGTTAGTAATGGGAGAGTTTGCTGCTCCCAGTACCTGTCTAATTACCTGAAGAATTATATCGTTTATCGGAAAAAAAAAGGATATTCTAGAAGTAAAGTAGTCTTTGTAATTAAATATATTGAGCTTGTGTGAATATAGATAGGAACTTGTAAGGGCCAAGAAGCATAAGCATTATCTGTAGACTATGTTTACATTGGATACATTAGAAAATCGTCTAGCTATAAAAAAAATATATATATATTCAAGTTAATCATAATTATTTGCAGCGAATTTGTAAAAAAAAATCAGTGAAATGAGTTACAAATTGCAGGGTGCTGTCGTTGCCAGTGAAGTTATTATCTAATTGAATAATTTAAAGTGCATCCATGTGTGTAATCACATCATCCTCCTCCTCCTCAAAAAAAAAAAAAAATTGCCAAAAAAAAGATGTCGCACTGATGCGCTGCAAAATATCATTTTGATCATGGTGACCTGGGAACAAACACTCAGCGTTTTGGAGGTTAAAATATTCTGTCAGTATGAAGATAACAGTGAATAACATTTACACCAGAGAGATGTAAAATACATAACGGACCGTTAAGGGCAGGTTGGGATACAGCACACTTTTTCTCAGCCCTCGGTCCGCAAAGAGGCAGCTTGACTGACACTGTACGCGACCACCTCCATTACCTCGTTCACAATTGGGTGGACTGGGAGTACCCCGGGATCGAATCCCCCGATCCGTAAAATATGAGGCGAGCACGATATCCACTCGACCCCCGCACACAGTTTTACCACTATAAGATTTACTTTTCGGACATATCACGGTAATTTGTATTAATTTTTTAGAAGGTAGACTTTGGGTGACTTATTTTCGTTGTCTTGTTATACCAGCGTACAATACCTTAAACATCTTATATTTTAGCATATAAGGGACGGATATTGCCCATGAATGAAAGGCTTGCTGTTTAAGAGTCACTTATGCACTCTAGAGTCGATACATTAATTTTGTTTCATATTTCACTTGTTCGTAAAGCTGGAAGGAAGTACAGTAATGGAAGCAGAAATATTACCACATGGAAACCATTGTATTATATATAAAGTTCCTAGACGCCGTCAGGGCTACAGTGTATTGCCACTCACTTTATTGGAAGTGTTGCTGATAAAATTCTGCTCTATCAGCATAATCCACTAATACTAAAGTTCTAATTTTGCCCTCGACGTTGTGCTGCTGATGTTGACGTTACAATTATTACTGCACTGCAAAAATTAAATTGTTCTAGCAGGTATTCTAGGTCAGTACATACACAATAATATTCATTAACACTTATATATGAACAGACATACTTTACATCTCTCTTGTTTGGAAGTTGATATTATAATTTATTCCTAGTTGTTCTCTGTATATCACGTCCACAAAATAACTAGTGAAACAAAAAATCGACCTGGTATTAGCAAGAGGATAATTGATTAACTCAGTTATACGGTATAAATGTGTTTGTGTTTTTCATTTACATTTTTTATATTTTTCCCAAAATCGTATAATTACATTTTAAGAGGTGTGCGGGGGAGGGGTTGAGGGTGGCGCGATTTGACAGCTATAATCTCAACGTAATTTAGATATGTTAAGCTTAAGTGTAACAGTACTATAAGTTACGGGGTTATACACGACAAAACACGATTCGGCTTAAAACGGAATAATTATTACAGATTTAGTCCACGGAGAAAATCACCTTTACAGGGTAATAATACATAACTTAATATTAATTCTCACATTAAGGAATAGGAAAAAAATTAGTTTCAATCGGAATATACTGAGACATATATTATTATCTTAAGGGTAAAAATATCGTTTCGGGGATCCAGCGATTTTTATTATATATATATATATATACAGTGACCCCTCGGTTAACGAACTCAATCCCTTCCAGAAGGTCGTTCGTTAACCGAAAAGTTCGTTAACCGCAACCATTGTTTCAATGGGTTTTTGGGTAATTGGTTCCAGCTCACCAAAAATTTCCTAAATTCAACAAAAATGGTAGAAAAGTTCACTTACTTTGAGGTGTGTATGTAGAAGGCTCCTGGATGATGATGATGATGATGATGGGAATTACAATGGGGGTGGAGGAGAAGGAAGAAGAGAAGGCATTGGGGTGGAAGAGAAGTCACCCCCTGGCACCATTTCACCCATAAAATTTTAGTTCTCTTGGTGTATTTCAAGATTATTTTCTTTAAATCAACACTGTACTGCATTATATATTGTCAATATGTAAAATATATTTCAAAATGACCAATAATTTGCTTGGAAACACAGAAAAAAGCGTTTAGTTGAAGAGAGTCTCAAGCAAGATGTTACCTCCAGTGAAAACAGAGAGACTAACGCCTGTTTGCTGTGTTAAGAGGCTGGATGCTGCGCTTTAAACTAGTCACTTTACCTTCAATTATGTTCAATAATTGTTAAAATGACTAAAAAATTGAATATTAAACTTTTAAAATTATTGAATAGTATAAACTTCTTGATATTTACTAAAATATTTAGGAATTTAAGCCCTAGAACCGATTAATGTATTGGCGGACTGATACTAAAGCTGGTTGCCCGGCCAGTGCAAGCAAAAACATGTTGAGGTCGGTTCGTAAGAAATTCGTTAACCGAATTTTTGTTCGTTAACCGAATTGAAGATCCTTATGGAAGGCAGTTCGTTAACCGAAATTTCGTTAACCGAGGCGTTCGTTAAACGAGGGGTCACTGTATATATATATATATATATATATATATATATATATATATATATATATATATATATATATATATATATATATATGTACAGTATATATATATATATATATATATATATATATATATATATATTATATATATATATATATATATATATATATGCAAGTAAATCACTGTAGGTGAGCGTGATCTAGGTATATGCTGATAACCACACAAGGAAAGAAGAAAACACATCTTCAGGGGTGGGTACAGACTAAGGAGAAGTACAAAACAAGGTATATGTATACAGAGGAGGGTGAGATCAGGTCCACAATGGTCAGGTATTAGGTAATGACCCTACTAATCTTTAAATAGCACCGCAACGGTTACAAATTTGTAACTAGGTGAGAAGGTTGGGTCACCTTACCCTCTGACCTGACTACCGACCACTAAATGCTTTTAGTATCCTGGTGGTCCAGCGGTTAGCGTTCCTCGGTCACAGTCATGGACTCGTGGGCTGTGGGTTCGAATCCTGGCGGGTTGAGGTGTTGATTATATATAAATATATAGTTTTTTGTTTTTAATCAGTATCTTAGACGACTCAAACGCCCGTATTATTAAGCAACATCTTCCCTTGAAGAGGGTCGTCATGTTTCAACCCTAGTTTTAAACTAAATGAGTCCTGAGGGACACCGCAGTACAGTACTTAACGGGTGGTGTGGCGGTAAAATTAACTAATTCCAATAAAATTCATTTATAATATTGGAATTAGTTAATTTTACCGCCACACCACCCCGTTAAGTACTGTACTGCGGTGTCCCTCAGGACTCATTTAGTTTAAAACTCAGGTTGAAACACGGCGATCCTCTTCAAGGGAAGATGTTGTTTAATAATACTGGCGTAAGACACTATTATTGTAACCGCCATCCGGGCGGTTAAAGGATTTAATGAAACTTGTGACGTTGGACTAGAACATTATAATTCGGTCAAACATGTTGAATACAATTCATTTTAGTATTTCACATAACTCATACATAGGCAATCACATAAATGTCTAATCCAATATATATTTACATAACAATCATAGCTATGTAATTAGTCTAATCTTAACACTTACAATGAGTACTTAATTTGCCATATTTTATGTTGTCACAATGATAGACGATGCAATGGACACAGTCTACCTGCGTACACAATAAGTTCCAGTTAAACTTACGTGTTGAAAGTCTCAAGAGGAACCAGGTTAGGTGTTGCCTCTGTGGTCTGAATAGCTACAGTGCCGACTGTCGCCTCCCCAACCCTCTCACGATGGGTGAGGGCTGCTGAGTCAGGTGATTATACACAAACAAGCTCCCTTACTACCACCCAACACCTCACCTCCTCTAGGTCTCTCATCTTCAACCATCTCAACACTCTGCATACTGTATACGGGCAGGCACACCCAATAAACATGACATGACTTACAGCCTAACATAATGTTTGTTTATGTGCCATCCTACTCATTACTGCTTGCGGTAACACCCACTCCGTTGAGCGTTCACGCTCAAAACCAGATCAAGCCTTTGATACTAAACTTTGTCACGTTCTAGTCACTATGCTGCCCTCAGGCTGCTGGTATTTAAGTTTGTCACTTTCATGTGACTATCGCTGCCCTCAGGCTAGTAATACTTGTCAGCTCTTTAACTTTGTCACGTTCATGTGACTATGCTGGCCTCAGGCTGCTGATACTTAACTTTAATTTTGTCTCGTTCATGTGACTATGCTGCCCTCAGGCTCTGATACTTAACTTTATCAAGTTCTTGTGACTATGCTGGCCTCAGGCTGCTGATACTTAACTTTAATTTTGTCTCGTTCATGTGACTATGCTGCCCTCAGGCTCTGATACTTAACTTTATCAAGTTCTTGTGACTATGCTGGCCTCAGGCTATGATACTTAACTTTGTCACGTTCTTGTGACTATGCTGGCCTCAGGCTGGTGGTATTTAACTTTGTCACTTTCTTGCGACTATCGCTACCCTCAGGCTAGTAATACTTGCCAGCTACTTAACTTTCTGTCGTTTACTGCGACACGTGCATGCACCCTTCACACATAAAGGGCACGTTCGTGTGCCTTTTCTCACTCATCAGGGCACGTTCGTGCACCTTGTCTCACTCATCAGGGCACGTTCGTGCACCTTGTCTCACTCATCAGGGCACGTTCGTGCACCTTGTCTCACTCATCAGGGCACGTTCGTGCTCCTTGTCTCACTCATCAGGGCACGTTCGTGTGCCTTGTCTCACTCATCAGGGCACGTTCGTACACCTTGTCTCACTCATCAGGACACGTTCGTGCACCTTGTCTCACTCATCAGGGCACGTTCGTGCGCCTTGTCTCACTCATCATGGCACGTTCGTGCACCTTGTCTCACTCATCAGGGCACGTTCGTGCACCTTGTCTCACTCATCAGGGCACGTTCGTGTGCTTTGTCTCACTCATCAGGGCACGTTCGTGGGCCTTGTCTCACTCATCAGGGCACGTTCGTGCGCCTTGTCTCACTCATCAGGGCACGTTCGTGCTCCTGTCTCAGTCATCAGGGCATGTTCATGCTCCTTGTCTCACTCATAAGGGCACGTTCGTGCGCCTTGTCTCACTCATCAGGGCACGTTCGCGCTCCTGTCTCACTCATCAGGGCACGTTCGTGTGCCTTTTCTCACTCATCAGGGCACGTTCGTGTGCCTTTTCTCACTCATCAGGGCACGTTCGTGCACCTTGTCTCACTCATCAGGGCATGTTCGTGCACCTTTTCTCACTCATCAGGGCACGTTCGTGCTCGTTGTCTCACTCATCAGGGCACGTTCGTGCGCCTTGTCTCACTCATCAGGGCACGTTCGTGCACCTTGTCTCACTCATCAGGGCACGTTCGTGCGCCTTGTCTCACTCATCAGGGCACGTTCGTGCACCTTGTCTCACTCATCAGGGCACGTTCGTGCACCTTGTCTCACTCATCAGGGCACGTTCGTGTGCTTTGTCTCACTCATCAGGATACGTTCGTGCGCCTTATCTCATTCATCAGGGCACGTTCGTGCGCCTTGTCTCACTCATCAGGGCACGTTCGTGCGCCTTGTCTCACTCATCAGGGCACGTTCGTGCTCCTGTCTCACTCATCAGGGCACGTTCGTGCGCCTTGTCTCACTCATCAGGGCACATTCGTGCGCCTTGTCTCACCCATCAGGGCAAGTTCTTTGTCTCAATGTTTTTGCTACAGTCGACCTGGCACTCACTATGCCCACTCTAACACTCGCACCTGATATCATTATAAACTTTACCTTGATATTTGGGTTATTTACAAAGCAACATCACTTCAGTCAACTATGATTGCTAATTGTGTTTTGCACTTACGCCAGACAACAATAATGACATGTGTTTTCATTCTCATATGCACTACATTGGGAGTGACTAAGATCACTCAGACAAAACTATTATCTGGACTCACCTTTTTAACTATTACCAATGCGAGAAGTATACGAACGTTGCACTGCACTTCTCGCCACTGGATGCATACACATACACACCCACACGCACACACTCGTCCCTCGAGTGACGTGTGTTGGTGAGCCAAGCTACACTGAGAGTGGCTGAGCTCACTCTGGCAACATTATTTTCTTCAATAACAAAGGTTCAAAATATTATCGCCAAGTTAAATCTACGGGCGTTGCACTGTACTCCGTGGCACTGGGAACACATGTGCACGTGCATCCCCCCAGTGGGTTGAGTTGGGTTGACCTTGGTTCGCTCTGATCAGCTCCTTCTGCTACACGGTAGACCATCACGTTTGACTGTAACCGCCATCCGGGCGGTTAAAGGATTTAATGAAACTTGTGACGTTGGACTCGAACATTATAATTCGGTCAAACCTGTTGAATACAATTCATTTTAGTATTTCACATAAATCATACATTAGGCAATCACATAAATGTCTAATCCAGTATATATTTACATAACAATCATAGCTATGTAATTAGTCTAATCTTAACACTTACAATGAGTACTTAATTTGCCATATTTTATGTTGTCACAATGATAGACGATGCAATGGACACAGTACCTGCGTACACAATAAGTACCAGTTAAACTTACGTGTTGAAAGTCTCAAGAGAAACCAGGTTAGGTGTTACCTCTGTGGTCTGAATAGCTACAGTGCCGACTGTCGCCTCCCCAACCCTCTCACAATGGGTGAGGGCTGCTGAGCCAGGTGATTATACAAAACAAGCTCCCTTACTACCACCCAACACCTCACCTCCTCTAGGTCTCTCATCTTCAACCATCTCAACACTCTGCATACTGTATACGGGCAGGCACACCCAATAAACACGACATGACTTACAGCCTAACAAAATGTTTGTTTGTGTCATCCTACTCATTACTGCTTGCGGTAACAATTATTCTATGGCATTTTGCTCCCTCACGATTATTTTAAGAGAAAATTCGAAAATATTCGTTATATTTAAAAAAAAATTTAAGTTTAAATTTTGTTTTTCTGATGTTTTTTTTATGTTTTGAACGAATCTGACCTTCAATTCTAACGCTATTCACACCAAACCTAACAAAGCCCAACAAACCTAACCTAACCTAACCTAAGCTAACCTAACCTATCCTATGTAAAATTAGTGTTGCGGTTTTTCACCGAATTTTAGGATTTCAAGTTTTAGAATCGGTTGTGCTTACCTTCATTAGACTCGGAAGTCTGTAACTTGGGGTCATCGGGGTCGTCCTCCTCGTCATCCACCTTCTGGACTCAATGATTAACAATTTTAATAATTTTCCAGACGTGCACCGTATAAAAATGTTCCTTTATAGTTTGACACTTTATAATTACGCTTCCGTTTTTTCGCCTTCCACAGTACCAAGGGTGTTTATCAGCTTGATAGCTACAGGGTTGGTTACAGTTCATGCACTTAACCTCAATTGGCAACACACCGTGTTCCTGGAGAAATTTTAACGCCTCACCGTCCTTACTATAAAACTCAACGTGAAATCTTGTGATTGCTTGGAAGTAATCTACATCACAGCCATTGCACAAGGGAAAAATCTTGGAAATAAATTCAAATTCAAGGGGGTCGCGGCGGGGGTCTATACCGAGCTGTGATTTGTTGATCCAAAATCATACCCACTAATTAACGAGTCAGATTCTTGCAAAGAGCAACTGCGCATGTATCAGACTCTAGCGCATGCGTAATTCAACCTAATTACCAACAGACGAACACCCAAGAGCTCTCAGGGACGGTGCTAACATCAACCATATCTCTGAAAAAATTCGTAAATTTTCCAAAAAATGTAGCGCGACTTTCTTGGAAAATATTAATGAGTGGGCAAAATGCCAAAGAAGAAAGGTGTCTTAGAATTGTCTAAACTATCGATTAAAAAAATAATAAAATAAAATAAACAATCTCTTGATCCTCGAAACGATCATATCATCTTAAGTTCAAAATATAGAAATAAATGTTCATAATATCTATAAAAACATCATTTGCAAAGCATTTATATTTCAAACAATACATTTCTTTTGCTGATCATACTTACTTGCTGTAATTGTAATGTCTACTGTTCATGACCAAGTTGTCTCTTATGGGTATTTTGTCTTCTCGTGAAGTAACTCTCAAACCTTGAACCACCTTGTAGACGTGGCTCATCCCAAAATGTCCTGTACCATCTCACAATATCTTGCCCATAACATTTTACGATACCTACAAAGTCATAGTGGTTTATTGTTTCTCAGTGGGAGGGACGAGCTCCAGGTGTATCTCCTTTACTTTCTAACTTTTGCTCCAAAAATGTTTTCGATACATATTTTCAAAAGGGTGTACAGGAGGGGTCAGGGGATGTGTGTTAGGTGAAGTGGGAGTTTTCTTTTCAGAAATATCATCTCCAACTTTCAGGACGGAAGGACAGGTTTCAAAAGTTTCACCCTCTTCCCCATGGAAGATGTATTCATCTTCGCAGTACATTTTTGCTTTTTAAATAAATTTTTGTTAAGAATTTCCTATACCAAGATTATTTACAGATAGGCGATTCATTAATAATTACTGAAATTAGGTGTACGTTTTTACAAAACTTTTAGTGCATACGATTTCTTATTATTTTCTTCTTTAAAAGAGGATCAACTGCCACTGTTTACCACATTTCTTATCAAGCTATACTGGTAGATGTATTCATCAGATAATTTTTGCAGTACTGCGATCACCACCAGTTATCAGTTCCACCTAATAAGGATATTTCTTCAAAATTAATCTCCCCAATAGATAAAATAAAGTTTTACATTTTTTTTCAAATAAATTTTCACTTAAAGTCTGATGAGGCGTACATACAGGTTAACATCCAGAAATTGAATACAGAACATGATCACACGGGAAAAAGTTATAGTGATACTGTCGTTTATTATTGATAGCTAACACAGACAAGTTTTATAATTTACTATATAAACATTAGTCGTTACACTATATCTGAGGAGAACTACTATGATCACTTATTAGCATACACACACACACACACACACACACACACACACATATATATATATATATATATATATATATATATATATATATATATATATATATATATATATATATATATATATATATATATATATATATATATATATATGTTAGCGGGAGAGAAAAGGAGAGAAGAGAAGACGGGAATGTTGCGTTTAGCAAAAGGGGTAAGATGCAGTTTCTTAGAACAAATTTTTAGGGGGGTCGTATGCATGTTTTCTCAGCACATGAGGACAGTGCTGTCTTTTTTTAGGGGGGTCGATTGTAATATTCAGAAATTTCAGAGTAATTTCAAATGCCCCGCCATTAGCGATACTGAGCGTTCAAGGTCATCTGAGGGGAGAGAGCGCTTCCTGCTCATAGCGAGAGATGGTGGAACTAGGCCTATATGATATTAAATGTAATTTACCGAATTAATAATGATGCGATTCATGAAGTAAGGGACTATTATTGAATTTGAAATTATTATAGATCGTTTATCAGTCTGAATAATGTTACGGGTGTCCCAAGGATTTATTAGTTAGGCGGAAAATATGTCACGTAGGCATAAGCTAACGCCTTGAGAGGACGCGACGCTGGCTGGCTCTCAGTCACGGGGAGCAGTCAGGCAGAGAAGACGTCCCTGCGCGTCCGTCACAGAAATAGTCGCGTGGCCTAGTCACCTGTGCTGCGCTATTGCAGTATAACAAGTAAGTCTCATTCGATCTCAGACAGGGTTAGATAGGGCAGTGGTAAAGTAAACTAGAGCTAACAGTGAGTTCATTTCAGGGTTTCCGTCAGAACCCACTTGACCGGAGTTGACCGGAGTTGACTGCGAGAGATTGACTGCCGTTTGAGACTGCCGTTGATGATTGAGGGTGGCGATTGTCGCCATTGGACCGATCAGTGTAGGCCTGTCACTGTTTAGCGGGGTAGCAAAGGATCTCTTGAGTGAACGAGTGCTCCCGACAACTAAAACGACACGGGACCAGCATCAGCTGTGGGTGATCAGTTCTTACCACTCGGGTGCACAACACCACGTGTCCTCGGTCAGCTAGAAGTGTTACCTACTGGCCATAGACACCTGCTGGCGTTCTCTCTTCCTGCCCATGGACGCACTGGGAGTACACTGAGGCTATCTGAGTAAATTAATGGTCACACACTGAGACCATGAGTCTAGGACTCTAGGAGATACCTAGAGGAACATTTTATCTCCCTTATTACGGGTGTATGTTGAGTTGGGTGGAGCATGGTTCACGGGTATTGGTGGACCCAGTAACATATCAATAATAGTGACAATATATTTGTGTGTAGTTAATACCATTTCTCAGTTACTGATGTTATCTTGACGTGTGTGGTTTAATATTTCTTAAATAATTTTGATAGTATTGTTGTTTGAATGTTTGTGTCACTAAGTGGAACCAGAGTGATACTGTGATTTGATTCTTTAATGCATCTAATTTTTCTTCATAATTCTGATCTCAGGTATAACCTTGTTCCCCAGAGTAGTGGTTAAGTTAGGTTAGGAAGTGTGCATCTGTTGGGGTGATATAATTTTGTTGAGTGCCCTTAAGGCCTATTCATTGTAGAGTATTTAATTTCTTATTTTTTATTACCATTTCCTCAGTGACTGATATTATTTTGTTGAAAGCCTTAAGGCCTATTCATTGTAGAGTATTTAATTTCTTATTTTTTATTACCATTTCCTCAGTGACTGATATTATTTTGTTGAAAGCCCTTAAGGCCTGTTCATGTGTGCAAGCAACATTTCGTAATACTTCAAATTTATTGTTGCCTGAGTTTCTAATAGTTTCTATATCATGTATAACTTTTATTCCCCAGAGTAGTGTTTTAAGTTCAAGTTAAGAGGTGCGCATATTGGTGTACCATTGTTTGATTGTGTTTGTAGAGTTGGAGGGAATATAAGTGTCTAAATTTAACAGTGTGTCTCATTCATCCCAGTCACAGACGCTATCCTTCCACGGGTCACGGACAATTCATTTTGTTTAGTAAATTTAAGTGTTCTTGTGCTGGTTCGGGATTTTTCTGAAAGGGGCGCTTCCACTGCCATTACCATCTTATAATCTTTAATAAACCCCAAGTCAAGTGAGAAATTAAAGTCCAGTAAATTCCGACCGGTTACATATATATATTTCATTAGCCCAATAAAGCACGCGGACTTCTACATACAATCAACACCTCAACCCGCCAGGATTCGAACCCACTCCTTTTAGTATCCTGGTGGTCCAGAGGTGGCGTTCCCCGGTCACAGTCATGGGCTCGTGGGCCGTGGGTTCGAATCCTGGCGGGTTGAGGTGTTGATTGTATATATTTATATATATATATATATATATATATATATATATATATATATATCTATATATCTATATCTATATATATATATATATATCTATATCTATATATATCTATATATATATATATATATATATATATATATATATATATATATATATATATATATATATATATATATAATTTTCAGATCAATTAATATCTTATCAATCATATATAACGTAAACGACTCACCTATTTTTGGCCAATGCCAAGGAATATAATTCTCAATCCACTATTAATAGAAAGCTTACTGTGACCGCCAGTCAAGTTCACACTACGATTACTCCTTCAATCCCTTATAGTCTTGTCTTCACAGAATCCTTTTTTAGGTCAGTGAAGAACCCTATCACTTAACCTCACTATATATACCCTGTACTTATACTTTTGTCAGTATATATCACATACCACCTCATTAGTATATTTCCTGTGTTAATCTATATAAATCGGAATCACGAAAAAAAAAAAAAAAATCTGTTGCTTACCACCATTGAGTGATCATCGTATTCCAGCCTATATAATGATACCTTATGGTATTTGAAAATCGGACTTAGACACTAGACATGAACTTGAACTTGAACTCGGGACTTGATCTATGAACTAGGACTTGAAGTTTGAAGTTACATTTAAAAATAGCTAGAGAACAGAAATATCAAGTGAGATATATCTGGAAATGTGCAATGGTGGAAGTTTTCTGGTAAAGTCGTTATTGTTGATTGCTTTGATGGCTTTTTTTGCACCGAATCGAGAAGGTGAAGTGCTCCAACACTACATCCAGCCACAGGACAGCAGTACAAAAAAATTTAATCTTGGGTGAGAATATGGAAATTTCAAGGAATAATTGCAATGTTATCAACTGTCATATTTCTAAGTTAAAGTGTATCAGAAGTCAGCAGTAGTAAACCTGCCCCCCCCTCCCCCCCCCCCCCACCCTCCCACCTCCTCAATGTAACATATATGTTTGAAACAGATATTTGGAACCAAACAATATAACTACTATACATTCATCAAAACGCATTTTACCCCCTAAAAACTAAAAAAAAAAATATATATTTATGGCATTTTTCTTCCCGTTGGGTAATGTAATAATATGCTTTCACCTTTAACGCATATAAATATATCACTACAGTATTCACATAACTGAGCCTTAGACTGGTAACGCATCAAAAAGAGAATATCAGAAGGAAATACCGTGAGTAATATTGTGATCATAACCAACCGACGGCTAATATCGGTTTAGGCTATGAGATGTTTCTGTTTTTTATGATATAACTAATATGTTTTAAGTGTATATATGTACACACTGAGAGCTGCCATCACCTACAAGAGGCATAAACTATAGGTACAAGAAATAATTGTCCATTACATGAGACTAATCTATTGCTCGTCTTGATCACTTGTTACTAAGGTGAACTGTCAATTAACATGTAATTTCAGGGCTGAAAATTGGTGCAATATAATCATGATGGACTATTTGTATATACCCTACTAGCTTTAGGATTACCTGTAAATAATGAGTGAAAATTCACCTGGGTTGAAGAAAAATTACATCTGCCCAGACCAGGTGAATAATAGAACAGCAATGTGAGGTCTGGATAGACTGAAGGATTTAGTTAAGTAAGGTGATTACCACCTGTATCTCCCAGCTGTGGTCTTCCTCGGTGGATGATTCTGGTGTAATGCTCACCTGCGCTTTTTATTTATATTAATTTTAACTTCTGATAACGGCCAGAGTAAATAACATTTTCTTTATGACCGTTGGAGCGATATATATATATATATATATATATATATATATATATATATATATATATATATATATATATATATATATATATATATATATATATATATATATATATATATATACACCTAGACCCCGACTTACGACCGCCTCAGATATAGATAAAAAAAAAAAAAAAAAAAAAAAAAAAAAAATTTTTTTTTTTTTTAAATGACACACGCATTTTCCATACCGAAACGTTTCCAGTTAATGTAGTCTCCATGTATAATTAGAAAATTATGGGGGCCCCATGTGCATTCAGCTGACTACATTAAAGGTTAAGTGCTCAGTCACACTGTATCCATTCCTTATTATTTATTACTTTCACTGTACTGTATTTTATTGTAGATGTTTTATTAAAAAAAAAAAATTTTTTTTTTTTTTTTTTTTCTTTTTTATCTATGTCGGACTTACGACCTGGATTTGGGTCCCTAACCCCGTCGTAAGTCGGGGTCTAGGTGTATATATATATATATATATATATATATATATATATATATATATATATATATATATATATATATATATATATATTAAATGAACACTGTTATGATCTCGACACAATTACTGGCACCTGTACACATGTCGATTCCAAAAACAGTATCGTGTCACCTTTGAACTTTTACGTAATTCTGTCAAAATTCTCTCTCTCTCTCTCTCTCTCTCTCTCTCTCTCTCTCTCTCTCTCTCTCTCTCCTCATCCTCCACATCCTTCGAAGTTTCTATTGCAAAAGTTACTGAGGTAGAGGCAACAACTGTATATTTCCTAACCATGTGGAGAGTACAGTACAATACCTCCTGTGTGCAGGCCCCTTAGCTGAGTATTTTCCCTCACCTCACCGCCCGCCGTCACAACACTCTTCACGTTACAAGTGACTGAGGTAATAACTCCAGCGTTGTGAACGATATATTTCTAGACAATTGTCCTTGTGTTTACGTTGGTGAGGTTGTATTTGTTTCATCCAATAGATATATTAACACCATTGTCAATGTACCATCCCTGTTTTGTTATAAAGTGAGCGAGAAAGAAACTCAACATCGTTTGTTATTAAATGTTGAGAAACAAAAAATGGAGAGAAAGAAAATTAATATTGACAAATATTTAAATAAATGAAAATATCTTCAGTGCCGAATTCGATTAGGGAAATTAGATTCTTCGTCGGGTGAACCTCTGGAGGAAGTGAATAGAAAATTGGGTTGTGGTCGGTCTTTCATCTCCTTACCCGCTGAGCCACACACACACCCGGCCAGAGGCGCTCCTGGCACGTCCTCTTTACTTTACCCAACTTTTAGGTAACACTAAATGTACGCCCTAGATGACTCATACCTTTAGCAATTAATTATCAGAAGTTAGAGATGGAAAAAGTAAGGCATTTTTATTTATTTTATGTTGTGTTGTAATAAATAAAGGATTATGTTATCAGTTATTAGGGTTTCAGAAGTTAAGTAAAGAATCAGTAATTTATTGTTATCTGCTATCTGAAATTTAACGCGAACAAAATAGTAAGTAAATATAATTTGTTGTATTTGTTATTATTTCTGGTCTTTATTATTAAATATTAAGTAAAGACGTTATATTTCAATATTTGTATTTAATTGATATAATAAAGAGCAACTACTGCTTCTGGACGCAAAAAAAAAATATATATAATGAAAATTGAATGCATCATTTGCCAGCAGAATTTAAGTTATAAAGATGTAAATCAACATTAATGTTTAACTTAACTTATGTGTATGTAATCGTAATAATGTAAATATTCATTATTTGTTTTCAGAAGAAGTAAAATAATGTTATATCAGTATATATCTTAGAAATTAACCCCAAAAGAGGTAATCCATCACTATAATCGGAGTTAAGTGGTGAAATAAGGGTCAGTGTTTTGTTATAATCATTTAGTAAGAAATTAAATTTGCTTAACGCGGATTTGCCATATATGGTTTTTATTCATAAACGTTACCGCCGCGTTGGGTGAGACCACACTGCATTTACTCACCAAAGCCACAGGTGGAAGGTGCACGTGTTTGGTCTGCTTTTTACGACTGAGGTTATAGGTCAATTTAAATCTCCTATTTTCAATGTTATTGTTGGCGCTTTCAGTCAACTCGATAAAAACTTTTTAGATAATGTTTGAGCTTGTGTTTGCCGTAAAAAAATATCAAAAGTTGCAAAAATAACTACATAGTTTCATTTTCAAACAGTCGTTAATCCACATTGACACTTTCCGTAATTGACAAGCCGGTGGTATTGGCTTCTGTGTAATTACAAGTTAAAATTTTAGTTCAGCAACATTCGCGTAAATCTACTTGGGAAGTAAATAATACATCACAATTTAAGAATATCAAGCTATAGAAATTAATGTGGGACTTAATATAATGTCTTCAGGATGGCTCTAAGATTATTGATTCTACCTGTCATTGTGGAAATTACTTTTGTATTTCAAACTTATATAAAAGAAACCAAATTTGTCACTATACTTTATGGACATTATCTAAATATGTATCCTTAATTCAGGTAACTTAATGCAATTAACTTGTCCTGGGAAGTGGTTGGTGATGTTTCCTTGACCTTGTGTTTATTTTGTGAAGAGCAGTTGCATTCGTACATACTTTTATGGCGTGAAAATACGTCACTAACATTAGGTTAAAAACTTTATGGGGGTGTAACATATTGAAGTCGTTTTCTTCTCTCCCACACGGCGTTATACAGGGTGTTAGTAAAGTTACTGTGCACCTGTAATAATTAAATATATAGTTATTTGCCTTCTTCTACTTAAAGTAAATAATGGAAATGGTCACAGTAAATGTTGGAAGTGGATACCAATCCCTATTATTTACTGTAAATAGGACAAGGTATATAAAAATTAGGTTTAACAAGGAACAACTATATTGTTCTTTATTGCAGGTGCACAGACTTTTCGATTACCCAATATATAGTTTCGGTAACTGGTTTTCTAATATTGACAGAAGTTCAGTAACAACGCGTAATTCACGATTGTTTGTTTTCATTATTAAGTTACAGAAACGTTACTTCATTATGGTTTCTTATCAAAACTAAGAAACAAAAAGCAAATTCATTATTGACTGAGGTTAAGTAACAAAGGCGAAGTTCATGTATACAAACGCTATATACAGATACAATTCAAGAATAAACTTTCACTTATCCTTGTTATCAGAACTAGTACAAGAATAGTTTAGTCATTATCGTTGTTATGAGAAGTTAAAAGACAGACCCAGCTGAGCGTTATAACACCATCATACACTGATACACACACCAGCTGAGAAATATATGATAACTCATACTTTTTTCTCAGTAAACTCAATCTTCACATTGCTATTCTTAAGGCCATTAGCTCAGTGTATAGGTTTACTGACCATTTATGTGTTTTATGGAAGGCTGTGAAACTAATTGTACGGTTTATTGTAATGTATCGGTAATTCTCTCTTTTTCTCTCGCATTTGTTATTTGTATCTTATAGTTCTCTGTCTCTCTTTTTCTCGTATTTCTTTTTATCTTTATATTGATCTACTTCTCCCTTTTCGTGCTCTTTCCGTCCTTAGCGCTTTGTTTATCTCTAATCATTCTCTCTCTTTCTATCGTTCTCTCTTTCTCCCATTTTCTCTCTTTTGCACTCTCTCTTTATTTCTCCTTTGTTTTTCCTTCTCTTTCGAATGTTTTGTTTCTCTTTCTATTTTTGCCTCTCTTTAGTTGTCATTTCCTCTCGCTGTCTCCTTCATTTTTGTACAGTAATTATTTCTTTATGTCGATCTCTTACACTCAATATAGTTTTAGCTTCCCTCTTCCTGCCGTTTTCTTTTTTGTTATAATTTTCTCTTTATCTCTATAATCCACTCTTTCCTACAGTATTTCTCTCTCTCTCTCTCTCTCTCTCTCTCTCTCTCTCTCTCTCTAACAACGATATTGTAAAACAATCGTGTAATATCTGTTTCACTTTTGAAGTGTGAAAAAATTCCTAGCAGAAAAATTGTATTGTGTGGACGTATCACACAAAATATTATACAGTATTGCAGCTTGAAGCTGTGACGAATCTTGTACCACCGAGGAAATATATTTCAGCTTGAAACCTTACTTAATGCTATATTTCAGCTTGAAGAACTAAGGCTCTGCTATATTTCAGCTTGTACCAAATGAGTGTATAATTGTTTTAATCCAACATTTTCATATTTCTGCTCACACTACTAAGTCTACCATTACTGACATTTTATCTTTAAGTAAATATTGCATTTCAACTTGTAATGCAACATAAATGTTTATTTCTTGATTTAGATGTATTTTTAGCTTTTATCTATAAATACAGTTTATATTCCTTTATGGTCAATAGGTAAAATAATGAAAACAAGACATTGTTGAGAAGGACAGGGAATTGAAAAACCTTAAATCCTAGCCAACAGACACAGCTCTAACCTCACTTTATAAATACACAGCAAAAATAACTCTATGATGTCCAGAAGACGAAAACAAAATTTAAGAAAAATATATCAAACCTAAACCGAGACCCAGTCATCTGTATCTTTTTCTGGGCTCCAGGTGTTGTCATAATTCTAGTGTATATATATATATATATATATATATATATATATATATATATATATATATATATATATATATATATATATATATATATATATATTGTTACGAACCACGCCATCAATTGTCATGATCTACCTACCCAGCACTACGAACCACGCCATCTATTGTCATGATCTACCTACCCAGCACCATGAGCAACGCCATCTAGGGACGAAACCCGAGTATGACTAGTCTTAGTTACCACTCCGGGGTTTCCCTTCTCCATATCCTGGTTGTTGCGTCACCTCCTCCAAGTCTTCCTCATCAGCTCCAGATCTAGGAGAGTTCAGTTCACTCTGGGAAGTGACCCCACTAGGATCTCCTATCCCGGAAACCTACGGCACAGTGACTACCTACCATCTTCTTCAATACTCAGCCTTACTCGTCAGCCATCTCAGCACTGCACTTGAGTATTTTGTAATCTTGTATTGCCTCCCACCTCCACTTGCTTCTGTTTGTTGTATGTTGTATAAATATGTATATACTGTTAATCCAATGTTGCGTATGTTTAGGTTAAGTATGGTTAAGGGTAAATTATAGAAAGCTGAATATTTTGTTAAGGAATTTATGGTACTTTATTATACACAGCAAAAACTCGCATCCTTTGTCTACCCTTTTATAGTCCGATTGTCTTTGTTTTTTTTATTGTTGTTGCCTGTTGGGTTCTGGGTAGACTTTTAACTATATTCTAAATCCCCAACTCGTAACAATATATATATATATATATATATATATATATATATATATATATATATATATATATATATATATATATATATATATATGTATGTATATATATATATATATATATGTATATATGTATATATGTATATATATGGTTCATTATTTATGAAAACGCTACTTCTTAAATGCTCTGAAACCCGGCAACTGAATAAGTATGAATGTTCAACGTTAGTTAGATAATACAGTACGGAAATACCATTTCCATAACCAGGCCGCAAAATGCTAACTAATATGTAGAGAGAAGAACACCGAGGTCCAGCAGTTTTTTTGGCTCTGTAGTGAAAGACGTGTACTCGTATATCCAAGAAACGTATTACACGAGACAAATTTATATACCAAAGATGTCTTTTAAAATCGCTCACTGTTTGAGGAATGAAACACATATTTGCATCCATCTACACAAAGTTGTTAACACGGTTATATAAATCGAATATATCATGCCAGAGTGATTGACTGAAAAGTGGTATGGGCCAAAGAGGGTAAAAGTACCTCTGGAAACTTTATAATATATCAGTAACGTCTATTACATCTTCTATCTAAGTCACTCACAGGACGTAGACTGGCACAGGGAGGCAGGAGCGACCATAACACCTCAACACAAGGAGGTGAACCACTTGCTAACAGATCTCGTAGATTCACTGTACGTTCATATAGTATACTAAGTTTCACCGAGAAACGATGACTCTTGTTTGATTTATCACGTTGACGATATTGAACGGGCTGTCATAGAGAAAACCACAGTGGCCATATCTTTGCAACATAAAGAGAAATAAATATTGATGATCGATTTTATCCGAGCGACCCACACTAAATCACATTGCCTTAAAGACTAAGGTTCTTCCTTCAGAGATATATGTTCCAAAGTCAGAGGGCCCAATAGAGGCACACACACACACATACACACGCACACACGTCCGCACGCACGCAAATGCGCACACACACACACACACACACACACACACACATACTACTACTACTACTACTACTTTTTTTTTTTTTTTTTTTTAAACGTGGCCTCCAGCCTCCCCCAATAGCCACACCTTCGCCACCATTCATTTACCTTAATATTAAATATCCTAATACATAAGAAGCTATCCTGTCTCTGTTAAATTAGTTGAGCCGCAGATCTATGCGGCATTCAGTGACTGTAGCCTCATAGTCAATATCTGCAGCAGTTGTCGGAGTAGGGGCAGAAACTCTCGTTCCCCTGAGGCAGAGCAAAGCCGACCGAAGGAGAGAGAAGGACAGTCGACATCTCATCCAGGCTGTAACATAACTTCTGGGCTGCTGCTTCTGTTCGGAGATCAGCTCCGCGAGTCTGGTGTAGAAACATCTTGCACTTGGGCCCATCCCACCAGAGGTTGTGAACACGAGAAGAGTGAAGCTGCCTTGATCAACATTTTGTATTCTCGCCCCATATGCCCTTTTCTTGTCGTTCTCGTTCCTCCTATGCGCAGCATCGAGAGCTAGGTTACGGTGACAAACGGCCATGGGATCAAAAATCCTGATGTCGAAGAAAGCTCGCTGTCCCAGCGTCCAGAATCCTCGAGCACTGACGTCCATACGGGCTTCGTTAGAAGTGTTTGAAGTCCTATGTTGGAAGATCTCACCATCCAGTGGAAGGAGGGTCGGTTCTACCATAACGTCCCGGCAGATTTCCTTCAACATATTTGCTGTGAGATCCCTTACCTCGTCATGCCTCATGCATATGAAGCCCCCCTTCTTGCAGATCATGGCGTGATCGCCATCATAGGAAAAGCCACACACGCATTGGGAGGGCAAACCATCTACTGGCCAACCGTACCTTAGAGCAATGGCATCTGTAAATTCTTGTTTGTTAAGGCTGAAACCATTTGCCCTTATCGGTAACGTAGTTAACCAGTTCGAGGCGCCCACCTCCTGCGCTATAGCTACTTTTTTTGTCAAATTTTCTGGAACCTGCAGCAATAGTTGCTGCAACACGTCATTTTGGCAGTGCTGCCGATCTGTTGTAATGGACCTACGGATCGTATTAACTTCGCTGGTGTCCACTTCCCCTATTGCATTCTGGGCTATTATGTGGTCAGTGAGGGCTGCCGTGAGCTTAAGTGAATTTTGATGTTCAGAGTCAGCAATCTCCTCTGGATTAGTTAGTCCCATCCCTCCCAGTCTTGGTGGAAGTGCAAGAAGTGTTCTTTCTGCTAGGGTTAAGTCAGGATGTTTCACTAGTTTGGGAATGAACTTGACACTGATTGCTTCTTCCAAAGGGTGGAGGAAGGGTCCGATCTCAGGGATGGTACGCATCAGGTAGTTCCAACGATGCTTGACTCCATGGGTGAATGCTGCAAAGGCCGCATGTGGCTCTGTGTTAGCAATCTCCGATAGAGCTTGGATTTCGCTAACCCACTCATTCACCTTTCCCGCTACGCATTGGGTCTTGAAGTCCGTAGTGCCAATTACTGCGCCAAGATGTCTTTGGCCGTCCTTAGTTATTTTGACCTCACTTTCGCCGAAAACCTCCAAAGCCCGATCATAATGATCTGGCTTCACGATGAGGAAGGATTTGCTGGCGTTTGGGTGGTACCCTATTTGTGGACCTCGTGATGTTACCAGGTCCCACCACTTTTTGATGTCCTCCACTTTTCCTGCTCCTGTGAGGTCATCAGCATATGCCACTTGTTTGACCCCAGTTGTTTCAAACTTTATTTCTTGTTGGAGCACTGATTGGCCTATTGCATACATTGCCATTGCAACGGGGTCCCCCCTGTGTTGTTCCCTCAGTCGACTGTAGGATGGTATCACCTCGTAGAGCCTTGTTGTTTACTATGTAGAGGTCTGATGGATTCCTATACGAATTTTCAACATACATCGCAAAGCTAGGACACTTGATCTTGATGTTGTGCAGTGCAGCCTTGCGGTTAAGTATGTTGAATGCGTTTGAAGCATCCACCAGGAGAACGGCCTCGCAATCACGCTGCTCAAATATCAATCTCATGGCGTGAATGGCCGCCTCCCCACCAGCCTGGTGGCCAGCACACACTTGTAGGTTCCCTGCTGCTGCCCTGACATCGTCCTTTACCACCTCCATTATGCACTTTCCGATAATCCGCCTCAGCACTTCCCCCACCCCTATAGGTCTACATCCTGGTTTCTTTTCCAGAGGAATAAGGCGGCAGGCCGTCAGGGCCTGGAGGTGATGGCAGCAAGAGGATGCAAGCTTTCTTGCAAGGGCGGCAATGGCAGTGCAGAGATCGCTTGCTACAGGGCCAAACTTGTTTGTGCTGAGGATGACTCTCCAACCGTTTGCATCCAGACCTGAAGGGCCGGCTCCTCCACGAGTCTTAAGTGCCTTTTTCCACACCATCTCTCCTGTTATTTTCTCGAACAGGACAGCATTTGGTGGGATATAGTCACCCGGGAGCCTGATGCCTTCAACTTCACTTGCAGGGGGATGTTTCTCTTTCAATAGTTTTAATGTCTCTCTGTTTATTGGCATCACCCCACCGGAAGATTCCTGAGTGAGAGATCTTACCGCGAGAGACACTTTTCCCACACGCATTTTGTTTCCAAATTTTCTTGCCACGTCATCGGTGTTTTGCTTTCCGTCACCCGTAGATTTTAGTCTCTCCTGCAGTGTTCTTGCTTCACATAGGAGATCATCTAGGGCCCCAGTCCGCCACATTGTCAATCTTCTCTTCATTGCTGCCACATTTTCTTTGTGCTTAGCCTTTGTGTGTGTCCTCTGACAAAATAGATGTGGTATTATTATTGCCAGTATTTGAAGAGCTAGGGGGGCGAGGAAGCGGTCCTGAGTGTAATCAGTCATGAAGTAAGTCATCTCCCGAATCATTTCTTTGGTGGCTGCACACTTGGGTGGTTCAGATAAGTTAGCGGGCGACCACTTGACAATTTCTGAGTAGGTTTCTTTGATCCATACGCCTGCATTTTCCATCGACATGCCTTTCCACTGAGGCGGCTGTCTCTCATTCTCCTCCTGGACACCTGCTACTGAGGGAGCAGCATTTATTAGTACTACATTTTCGGGTTGAGTAGACTCACTGCTATCATTTCGGATATCATCGGGTGGTTGGGTCCCGGCGATATCCACTGTGGCCGCCTGTGTCGGCTCCCTGCCACGTGGGTTCCGACACTGGTCTAGCTTCCTGCAATCCACACATGAACGGTTGTTTCTCGCACAAAGACAATTTGTGCAGTTTTGGTACGGGCTAGCACAGACGCAGCAAAGACTGTTGCCAGGCATAGTGACCAGCACCTTGGGCGACAGATATTTCCGCCTCCGACCTCTGCTATTGGGCCCATACGGACGAAGAAACTAGATCTTAATATTAAATATCCTAATACATAAGTAGCAATCGTAGCTGTGTTGAGTTAGTTGAGCCGCAGATCTATGCGGCATTCAGTGACTGTTGCCTCTTCGTCAATATCTGCAACTGTTAATGGCTTTGGGGCAGATACTCTCGTTCCCCTGAGGCAGAGCAAAGCCAACCGAAGGAGAGAGAAGGACACTCGATATCTCATCTAGGCTGTAACATAACTTGTGGGCTGCTGCTTCTGTTCGGATATCACCTCCGCGAGTCTGGCGTAGAAACATCTTGCACTTGGTCCCATCCCACCAGAGGTTGTGAATACTAGAGGAGTGAAGCTGCCTTGATCAACGTTCTGAATTCTCTCCCCATATGACCTTATTTTGTCGTTCTCGTTCCTCCTGTTGCACGTGTGGAGGGCAACATCTATTGCGGGAGGAACAGCGGGAGCGTCTTTCCGGTGTTGGCGCTTGTTTGCCTCGGTATGCAGTTGAGCTAATATGAAAGTATTGCCACCTTCTCGTGTAGTGCTCCTCAAGCGATACAGTGTGGAGTAATCGTCTCCCAGGTAAGGGAGTCGATTTGGCACTTTTTCAGGTTAGTCTTAGGACTATCCTTTTTAGTTACCCGCCAGCGTTACGTTAACTATTCGTTAGGTAACTGAAAAGTAGCTGCTTTAGCAATCTAGTGTCATCCAAGCGGGTAACATGGCCAATTCAACGTAGTTGTTTATGGATAAGGGTAGCCTCGATGCCTCTACAGTTCTCTTGTCTTCCCAGCGAACTCGGAGGATGGAACGTACACTATGTTGGTGAAAGTTTTCAAGTGCCTTGAGGTGCCTCCTGTATGTGAATCATGTCTCGCTGCCATGTTGCAGGGTGGGGAGGACCACTGCCCGATATATGTGCAACTTTGTAGATAATTTCAGCTCCCTACAGCTGAAGACACGGGTATGGAGTCTGCCAAAGGCTTGAGATGCACATCTGAACTGATATTGAATCTCTTCTTCGATGTCCACGGTGGTGGACAGGTGGGAGCCGAGATACTGAAAGTGGGTAACATTAGGCGGGGTAGTACCTTTAAGCTGGATGGATGGCGCAGGTGTGGCTGAGCTAGGTACAGGCTGAAAGAGAATCTGAGTCTTACGTACATTCACCTCAAGGTCGAAGTGCGCATACGAATCTGCGTAGGTGTTCAGGATCTCCTGCGGGTCGCGTTCAGTGTGAGCGACAAGGGTGAGGTTAGCTTTATACTGAAGTTCAGTAATGGAAGCTTCCGACACCTTTGTTCCTGCCTGGAGTCGTCTTACATCGAAAAGACCCTTCATCCGGTCCTAGGTGTCCACCCCGCCGGCTAAATTGGTATTGGCACGGGTAAGGAAGGCAGCCAAGAAAATGGAAAAGAGAGTTGGTGCCAGTACACACCCTTGTTTAAGCCCTGTTTGGATGGGGAAGCACTCAGACTGGGTGCCATTGTGCAGGACACTGCCTTTCATGCAAATCATGGAGTTGCCTCACAATGACGATGAATTTTGGTGGGCAGCCAAAACGGCTGAGGGTCCGCCAGAGGTCTTCCCTGTTGACCGAGTCGAAGGCCGTGGTTAGGACGATAAACGCCATATACAGGTCACGACAGTGTTCTCTGAACTTTTCCTGTGTCTCGCAGACAGCAAAGGTCATGTCAGCGGTACCACGTGATGGTCTCATGCCACATTGAGATTCTGGGAGAAAGGTTTCCACCTCAGGACAATAACGAGGTCCCGCGGTAGTTGCGACAGTCGGACGGGTCTCCCTTGTTCTGATAAATATTGAGGGATTTCCTCCTTTTCCCATATATTCTGCAGGAGAGATTAGAGACGGCTGGTAAGCAGAGTCCCTCCTGCTTGAAACACCTCGCTGGGATTCCATCAGGCCCTGAGGATTTGTTATTTTTCATCTTTTTGATGGCAATAGCTACTACATCCAGGGATGGAAGATAGATGACGTGGACCAGCTCTCGATGCTGAGGAACCTGTTAGGTAGTTTGGACAACCACATCAGTGTTTCGATGGAGCAGCAAAAGGTAGTGAGTGGTCTTTCCAGCGCTGAAGGGTGCCTTCTTCGTCTTTAATTAGGGATTTACTTTCGGGTGAGTGGAGGGGCGGCACCATGAGTGATTGGCCCTTAAAATGTTTTAGTGTAATTGAAAAGTAAGTGCATCTTGTTTTGATCTGCAAGTTTTTGAATTTCACATGCTTTATATTTAAATCAGTCTTTCTTTAGATTGCGAAGTTCGTACTGGTCCCAGACTGACGGTTGTTCTGCCACTCAGTTAAAGCAGCACGTTTATCATCGATGAGTACATTGATTTCCGGGTCATTTTCATCAAACCAGTCCTGGTGTATGCTTTCGGTCTGGCTGAGGGTCTTTCTGCAGGTTTTTTTTTTTCATGGCAGTGTCGAGAATACCCCATTCGGCACTGGGATTTGGGTTGTTTGTTGTCGGGTTTTTTATCGGTCCATGTTCGAGCTGCTCTCTGAAAGCATGTGCTACCGCTGGATCCTCCAGACGTTTAGTGTTAAAACCTTTTCTGGAGGTTTGCTGCCTTCGCCGTTTTGGGACGACGTGAAATGAGAGCTTGTCTCTAACGAGCCGATGATCAGTGTCACAGTGGTCTGAGCCACGCATGGCACGGGTAATGAGGATATCTCGGCGATATATTTCTCTGACAATGATGTAGTCAATGAGATGCCAGCGTTTGGATCGTGGGTGTTGCCATGAACCCTTGAACTTGTCGGCGTGCCTAAGCAAGGTGTTGGTGATAGTGAGGTTGTGTGCAGCACACTTGCTGAGGAGGAGTAGGCCGTTGGGATTACACTTGCTAAGTCCATTTCTCTCTATGGTTCCCTACCAAGTGTCAGCATCTCTGCCAACTCTGACATTGAAGTCACCTAGGAACACAACCTTATCTTCTCTGGGGATAGAAGTTAGCACTCTGTCGAGGTCGGCGTAAAAGGCCTCCTTGATGTTAACCTCTGCAACCAGTGTTGGGACATATGGACTGATGCAGAAGACAATACGGGAGTGATTGAGTGGCACTCGGAGTGTCATGAGGCGCTCGTTGATCCCAATAGAGATTTCAGTTAGCCTTTGTAGGATGCATTGGCGGATGGAAAAGCCAACTCCATAAATGTGGTTTCTCTCCGCAGCAGGCCTACCCTTCCCGAAGAAGGTATAGCTAGACCCCTGTTCTGTGAGTCGACCCTCGTCTGGGGGCCGGGAATCATTAATGGCTGCGATGTCGATGTTATGCCTAGCCAGTTATTTTGCCACAAGGGCGATTCTTTTTTCAGGGTGGTTGTATTGTGCCAGTATCCAGAAGGGTCTTGCCATTCCATGCAGCGACCATAAGAGGTTGTATAGTTTGTTTTTGTTTTGATCTGTGATTATGATTGTGTTTTCGACCGCATAAGGATGACCTAACTGGGTGCAGTTGCCCAGTCAGGTTGGCTCTTTAGGCAAGCTATGTTTAGGGCACCTTTTTTAGCACCCTCCCCCTGTGGGGTAAGCAGAGTGGCATCTCGAAAAGTCTGCTCAGTCGCACAGACAGGACCGGATTGCACTAATGCTTAGATCCCAGTGTATAGACGACCATCTTATCTGTGCTGCCCATGTCTAGAGTTGTGACTAGAGACTCCCTGCAGTCATCTCTGCCTGTCCCAGTCGTCCGTCGCCATAGGACTTTTGGGGGTATAGGGGTTTTTATAATGATAAGTATGATGAGCTGGATGATGGCTGCATGTGACTTGATTTATGTGGTGAGGCTGGAGCGCAGGCTGCAACCACACATCTTGGCTTTCCCTTTTCCTGATCCAATTTGTTGGGTTTCGTTTTAGTAGCCTGTCCATCATGCATTGCCTTCGTCTGCCGGTGTAGTTGTTGGGTTCCCATGTTGGTCACCTCTTCCGCCTCTACCGACGTTGGGATCTTGTTGGAGTTCTGTAAGCATGTCTGCCTGATGTGGGGCTACACCGCAGATTTTTCATTTGGGGTTTACTCCCGTTGGGTTATACCTAACAAGGTTACTGTAATCCGCAAGGCAGTGGGGCAAAGGTTGGTAGTCGCCAGGACGTGTCCACAAGCCAGTGGGCTTATCGCCAGGACGTGTCCACATGGCAGTGGGCTTATGCAGCTGTCTCTCTGGGGCGCACTGCTGCTCCGAGATCCCCTGCTTGTCTAGCCTTGGCCCACAAGGCTCCCACTAATCGTGTGTTGCAACAAGGAGGCACACCAGGAGTTTTGATGGTGAAGAGGCTGTGTACTGGCAGGGGAAGACTTATGCAAGTTGCTTTCCTGTTCGCCACGAGGGCTAGCCAGCGATGGTACCTGAAAGTGAGAAGAAGCAAGCATTGCTTGCATCTTAACACAAACACAATGCTGCCACACTAGACAGATTACACCACACACACACACACACACACACACACACACACACACACACACTACATCCTTGACCACCGAAGGGTCAAGACGTACCTGGCGCTCCTCTGGGAGCAACCAGGTCAACTGTTATGTTGGCCCATACCAACTCCCTCCCCTGAACCCTCCTCCCCACCGAAATATCAACAAGTTCTCGCCAGAAGTTACTATTTCATTTAGGAAAAGAATGGAACCAGTGTTGAATAGTGGTGAACAGTGCATAAGTCAGTGAAGAGCAACTCAACAGTAACAGCTGAGTCGTACCCAAGCTAACTTTCACACAGTGAGGTCCCAGGTACCCAATGATAACTGCGTCGTGAGACGCCACAACACCAGCTGTGTTAATCCGTCCACGATAGGGAGGCCTGGGAGCCACACCTCACTCACGTGGTGTCCCCATGATGCCACGACACCACGTAGTGAATGAGTTGCTACAGCATCATGTGAGGTTCCTCATAATACCACCTGTGAGAGAATTACCCAACCACATCAGGGCCCTCATAACACTAGCTGTGAGGGAATTACTACACCACGTGATGCCCCTCATAACACCATCTGTGAGGGAATTGCTACACCACGTCAAGCCCCTCATAACACCATCTGTGAGGGAATTACTACACCATGTCAAGCCTCTCATAACACCATCTGTGAGGGGAATTACTACACCACGTCAGGCCCCACATAACTCCATCTGTGAGGGAGTCACTACACTTCGTGTTTGCTGTTCAATACCTCAGTGCACATGACCTACGTGACCTCCACTGTAAACATTAATCTTTATGTTCACTGTATGTTCCTTTACCTTTCTCTAATGAAAACTTTTGTTAAACCACCAATGTATGTAATAAGTCATTTATGCCCAATGTATATTTTCAGCCTTCGGGTTGCAGAACTTTTCAATAAACCGTTAATCATTATTATTATTATTATTATTTATTATAATTATTATGACACACACACACACACACACACACACACACACACACACACACACACACACACACACACACACACACACACCTGTACGCTTACGGAATATATTTAAATCTTTAAATCCCACGCTGCTCTCCTTGAACATGACGAGGAAGAAAATCATATTACTTTGAGTCCAGAAAAAGTGATTGGTCAATGGCCACTACCAGTGTATGAATGTGTCTCAGAGAGAGTGAATGAGTGTAATTGTAATACAGATACTTGAAGCCTGTTTAAGAAACGTTGGAAGATAAACGCCAATAGTTAACAGACTTTTATATAATTCTATGGATATAGGAATTCCTATTTCACTTACTTCCCGCTCTTCTTATATAGGAAACGCTGATCTCGGATACGATGATATATATATATATATATATATATATATAACGCAGATCATATATGTAAACGCATTAATCTTTGTTTTAAATCAATATATAGTTATGATATTTTTATAATATTTAAATTTATTGACCAAAATATAGTATTTGATCCTATTATGTGATTACAACTTAGATTTATAGGCTTTACTGGACACAAATTTGCTTGTAGATCATTGTTTATATCGATTGTTTAACACTACATGAAGTTATTATCCAGTGGATTTACTGCTTAATAAAACAATTGCTGTGTGTGACTGGTTTACATGAAATTATCGTACTTGTTGTTCTATTCGCTATACTGTGCAGTACAGCAAATACAAGTAACGTTGGCCCACAAACCCAATTCGGCCTGACCTGCTAGTAAAACATTTTATCGGCGTACAAACCCTACAAAATGAATATAATTTACCACAGTATATAACGTTTGTAAAGACATTAACGTTTCTTGGTCACTCACAATAGACGGCCGGAAGATTTGGTCATGGACGAGTTTGATAAGCATTTATCTGTTCTTGGTCGTTCACAGTACATAAGGTAGGGTGGTTCTGACTCATTTGTTTGTCAGCCATGTTTCAGTTGGTGTTTTATACCCTTCTTGTGTTGTTTTAACATGACCTCACATGATGCTTATAAGAGGCAGAGAGGAATCTATTGTCTTAGCCATATTGAAGTTAATTTGTTTAGAGTTTTTATATGTGCTTCTATAACTTATTTTTGTCCTTGTAACCGACGGAAACATTTTTTTTTTACTCAGGATCATGAGCAAACTGTGGTGGATGTGGACACACAATATATTAAAAAAAAACGAATCTAGTTGCTGTTCCCTTTTTCAATTTTGACAAAAGGTTTCCACATGACACGCCACAATAGCCTGACCTACACCAAGGCTTGACAATAACAATCTTAGGTTAGATGTACGTAGATCATGAAGTGTGTTGCCACAGTTACTCAGCGTCACCAGTAAAATACCTCTTACGTTACGAGGATTCTTTCTAACCCCGGCAGCACAAGGCGGCACAACTCATCTTATATTTTATCAAGATTTAACATATTTTTCTTTCTCATTTTGTCATATTAGTGAAACCATATAATCGGGAACTGGGTGTGTCATATAATATAATCTTTATTTCTACTTATTGTTCCACTCCGTTCCCGTTGGAGCAAAAATGTTAGATAAAGAATAGGCAGATTAAATTAGAAATTATTATAATACAAACAATATTGCCATTTAATTTTCTCTGAGTCAATGATTGTTACATGTATGACTTATGTGTTTCATGTATGACTCACGTGTTCCATGTGTGTGACACGTGTTTCATGTATGATTCATGTGTTTCATAAATAACTCGTTGTTCGTGTATAACTCGCGTATTTCATGCATGTGTCACGTATTTCGTGTATGAGTCACGTGGTTTATAAATGACTCGTGGTTCGTGCATGAATCATGGGAAAATGAGCGTATATTGACATTTTGGGAGAGATCTCTGTATTGCATGTTGAGAGTGATGCAGCAGCAACTACACATTATAGGGAGACTTGAAAAATAGAGAAAATAAAACAGTAGAATGATGTATGATCTAGCTTTATCAGAAGTGGATAATTAAGGCGACTTTCAGAGGCTAGCCTGACTACTTTCTAGGACCTAGTTAGATTAAGTTAGGTTACGTTACGTTAGGCTTGGTTAGGTTAAATTAGATTAGACTAGGTTAGATTAAATTAAGTTTGGTTAGGCTAGGTTAGAATACATTAAGTTAGGTTAGGCGAGGTTACATTTAGTTAGGTTAGGTTAATTAAGTTAGGCTACGTAAGATTGGGTTAAGTTAGGCAAGGTTAATTCCATATCACGAATTCAGCAACGTTCTACCAGGTCATCACCACACTACCAGTCAACACCACACCACCTGGCCAACACTACACTACAGATAAACACGACATTACAGGTCAACAACACACCACGTGGTCAACACCACACCACTTGGTCAACACCACACCACTAGGTCAACACCACACTACAAAGTCAACACCACATCACCACCAGGTCAACACCACAATACCAGGTCAACACCACACCACTAGGTCAACACCACACCACCAGGGCAGTAACACACCACCAGGTCAACACCACACCACCTGGACAACACCACACTACAGATAAACACGACATTACAGGTCAACACCACACTACAGACAAACACGACATTACAGGTCCACACCACACCACTGGGTCAACACCACACTACAAAGTCAACACCACATCACCACCAGGTCAACACCACACCATCAAGTTAACACCACACTACCAGGTCAACACCACACTCCTAGGTCAACACCACACCACCAGGGCAGTAACATACCACCAGGTCAACACCACACTAAGAGATCAACACTACACTGCCAGGTCAACACCACACCACTTGGTCAACACCACACCACTAGGTCAACACCACACTACAAAGTCAACACCACATCACCACCAGGTCAACACCACAATACCAGGTCAACACCACACCACTAGGTCAACACCACACCACCAGGGCAGTAACACACCACCAGGTCAACACCACACCACCTGGCCAACACCACACTACAGATAAACACGACATTACAGGTCAACACCACACTACAGATAAACACATTACAGGTCAACACCACACCACTGGGTCAACACCACACTACAAAGTCAACACCACATCACCACCAGGTCAACACCACACCATCAAGTCAACACCACACCACCAGAGCAGTAACACACCACCAGGTCAACACCACACCACCTGGCCAACACCACACTACAGATAAACACGACATTACAGGTCAACACCACACCACTGGGTCAACACCACACTACAAAGTCAACACCACATCACCACCAGGTCAACACCACACCATCAAGTCAACACCACACTACCAGGTCAACACCACACCACTAGGTCAACACCACACCACCAGGGCAGTAACACACCACCAGGTCAACACCACACTAAGAGATCAACACTACACTGCCAGGTCAACACCACACCACTAGGTCAACACCATACCACCAAGGAAGTAACACCACACTACATGATCAACACTACACTACCAGGTCAACACCACACCACGTGGTCAACACCACACCATTAGGTCATCACCACACCACTAGGTCTCACCACACCACAAGGTTAACGCCACACCACTAGGTCAACACCACACCACGTGACCAACACCACACCACCTGGTCAACACCACACCACTTGGTCAACACCACACCACAAGGTCATCACCACACCACTAGGTCAACACCACACCACTAGGTCAACACCACACCACCAGGTCAACACCACACCACGTGGCCAACACCACACCACCTGGTCAACACCACATCACTTGGTCAACACCACACCACTAGGTCATCACCACACCACTAGGTCAACATCACACCACTAGGTCAACACCACACCACTAGGTCATCACCACACCATTAGGTCAACATCACACCACTAGGTCAACACCACACCACTAGGTCAACACCTCACCACCAGGACAACACCACACTAGCAGGTCAACACCACCACGTACCAAGACAACTGCTGACAGAATGTTCAGTGTTCAGAGAATGACAGGGATTCACGAGTGAAGGTTAATGTCAGCTGTCAGTCGGTGTCAGGCCATCACCGCCACCCTACACAGGATTTAGCTGCGTCAGACGAGTCATGGTTTGCTTCCTTAATGGTTCTAAACAGGGATATTTAACCTTGTGCAATCAGGAAATGGATTATGTAGACGATGGCTTTCATTATGTATATATTTGGGTCTGGTTATGTATACATGTCTCTTGGTAGTACAATATTGTGTACATTAAGGGAAACATTCATCTAGTCACTTGTACACTAAGGCTGATGGTGTACATTTCACGGTTTTATAAAAGGTCAGAGGTTGTTGTTGGACAGGTTTTAATCATGTAAACTCACACAGTTTTAACATGCACATCTAAAGTTTGACCTCTAACACATGGCTTGTCACACACACACACACACACACACACACACATACACACACACACACACACACACAAAGTGATCAGACATGTGAAAAAAGCTTACACACACACACACACACACACACACACACACACATACACTGGTCTTGTTGGTGTATGTAATCAATTGTGTGCACGTCTTTCGCAGGTAACCATCAGGAGAGGAAGCTATATAAGGCTTACCTGAGTCGTGAGGAGAACCTTGAGCTATGTTAAGCCAGCCTCACCCACCACACCCCCCCCTGGCCCACCCAGCCTCCATCAGTCCAACCCAGTCTCCTCTCCCCACCTTCCCCAGGCCTTCCTACCTTCGGCATAGTTCCCCACCATCACTCAGGCTCCCCACCATCACTCAGGCTCCCCACTATCACTCAGGCTCCCCACCCTCCTCGATCCTACCCCCTTCATCCTTCCCCCGTAAACCCCCAATTTCCCCAAACCTTCCCTCCAGTCCTTCAGTATCCCCAAACCTTCCAAACCCTTTCAGCTCAAGGTTCCAATATCCCCCCCCCTCTCCTCCCCCACCCCTACCACCTAAAACCTTCTCCAGCTTCCCCTAGCCTCCAGAGCCTTCTTCAGCCACCCAAATCCTCTCTCAGGGTCTCACAGCCTCTCCATGAATACAGCACCGGTTCAGTTAGCTCTTGTAAGATGTCTGAATTGGTAACACTGTTATTCTTCCCCGGTAAATATTTTTGGTATTAGTTTTCTTCACATTCGTACCACAACTACAATATTTTTGTATTTTTATTATGCAAGAAAAGTGCCTTGTTGCCTTATAATTATTACGAATCAAGTGTCATAAATTAGCGCAGTAAATAAGTGTTTTATGCTACGTCCATATTAAAATAGTAAAGGAACATTCGTTGAGATTCGTTCGTGTCTTTGAGGGGCGGGGAGGGGGGGGGGGGGGGAGGTTCAAATTTAAGAACATAAGAATGGAGGAAACTGCAGCGGGCCAATTGACCCATACTGGGCAGTCCCGTTTATACCCAACCCCGATTGCTCATATAAGCATCCAACCTATGTTTGAAGTTATCCAGCGTATTCGAGTTAATGATGATATTTGGCAACTTGTTCCATTCATCCACTACTCTGTTTCCAAACCAGTGTTTACCTATTTCACGCCGAAATCTAAATTTGTCTAATTTAAAACCATTGTTACGAGTTCGCTCCTGGTTGGATAGTTTGAGTACCTTTGTAATGTCCCCTTTGTTTAACCCTGACTTCCATTTATACATCTCTATCATGTCGCCCCTCACTCTGCGTCTCTCTCGAGAGTCAAAATTAAGATGCTTTAACCTGTCTCTGTATTCAAGGTTCCTCATGCCCGGGATTAGTCTTGTCATTCTCCTCTGGATTCTTTCCAATGATTCTATATCCATTCTGTATTACGGTGACCAGAACTGAACTGCGTAATCCAGGTGAGGTCTCACAAGCGCTAGATATAATTTTAGGATGACCTAGCTAGTCTTGCAACTAACACTCCTTTGTATGAACCCAAGTACTTTATTAGCCTTGTTACGAGCAAAAACACATTGTTTACTTGGCTTAAGATTCCTACTCATCATTTCTCCTAAATCTCTCTCGCTGTCGGATTCCACAATGGCATCGTTGTTCATCTGGTAACTGGTTTCCCTGTTTACATCTCCTATACTGAGTACTTTACATTTGTCCACATTGGATTTCATCTGCCATTTTTCCGACCATTCGAAAAATTTGTTTAGAACTTCCTGTAGTTTTGCAGAGTCCTCGTCAAATTTAATTACACGTCCTATTTTAGTGTCATCAGCAAATTTACTTATGTTGCTGTCTATGCCGATATCAATGTCGTTTATGTATATAATAAATAATAATGGTCCAAGTACTGAGCCTTGGGGAACTCTACTAGTGACGTTACTCCAATGCGATTTAGTGTCGTTTATGCTCACTCGCTGTTTCCTGTCCCCTAACCACGCCCTAATCCATTTATGGATATTACCCTTGATGCCATGCACTTCTATCTTACTAATTAGTCTTTCGTGGGGGACTCTGTCGAAGGCTTTCCTAAAGTCGAGATATACCACATCATAATTGTGCCCCTCGTCCACCGATTCGAAAACTGATGAAAAGCATGTTAATAGATTAGTTAGACATGAACGCCCGCTTGTGAAGCCATTTTGGGAATCATTGATCAACTTGTGCTTCTCCAGGTGGCTTCGAATAGAGTTTGAAATATTTGATTCTAGTAATTTACCTTCTATTGATGTTAGACTGATTGGGCGGCAGTTAGAGGATAGTGATCTATCCCCCTTCTTGAAAATCGGTATTGCATTTGCTATCCTCCAGGATTCTGGTACTACTTCTGTTTTTAATGACATGTTAAACAACTTTGCTAAGGGCATACTAAGCTCATCCTTACATTCCTTTAATACTCTGGCAAATATCTCATCGGAACCAGGTGACTTATTAGGCTTCAGTTTGTCTATTTGCTTATTAACATCGTTACTAGTCACTGCTATCTCGCTTAATTTGTTTTCTTCACTATATCTGAATAGAGTCGGTGCCTCGGGTATAATGTTAAAACTTTCGGTGGTGAAAACTGTTGAAGAATATTTATTCAGATTAGTGCTCATTTCTCCGTCGTTATCAGTTAGCTCGCCGGTATCTGAACATATTGGTCCAATCTTATCTCGTGTTTTAGTTTGATACATTTGGTAGAATCCTTTGGGGTTTGTTTTCGCCTCCCCTGCTATCTTCAGTTCATAGTTCCTCTTGGCTTTTCTTATCTCGGTCTTAACCCTACTGGCCAATACCTTATAATACGCCCGGAGGTAAATTTCGCCACGATTTATCCTTCTATCTACAGCCTTCCTTTGGCCAATAATGTTCTTTAAATAATTATTTATCCAATTAGGGTCATTGTTGTCTGATCTGAGTTTTTTGTATGGTATGTTCTGCCTTTGTGCATTAAGTAACTCATTATTTAAATTGTCGTGGAACTCGGCAATCTCAGATCTCGTTATCAGGTCGGAGTCATCTGTCAGGTTCACATCCAAGCGTGACACCCCCTCTCTCAGCTGCCTCTTTAAACTATGAAAGTTTACCCTTCTGAAATCTGGGACTTTAATGGAATTCCCTTTATGTCTGACCTGAAAATCTAACTGGAATCTAATTTCTTTGTGATCGCTGTTTGCAAGTTCGTTCCCTACCTCGACATTGCTAATGAGGTTTTCTCTGTTCGACAGAACTAAATCGAGTATATTATTACCCCGGGTGGGTTCGGTTATATGTTGACTTAGGAAACAGTCCTGCATCGTTCCGAGGAAATCCTCTGATACTGAGTTAGCCGTAAGGTCAGTCCATTCTATTTGGCCAAGGTTGAAATCGCCTACTATACAGACTTAGTTGTCTTTGGAAGCCCTGCGCATTTCATCCCAGATACGTCGCTCATTAACTCTATCAAGATTGGGAGGCCTATATATTACTCCTATGATTAATTTTTCCCTACCGTCGATTAATTCTATCCAAATTGTTTCTGTATTCTGCTCAGTTTTTATTTCTTTATTTATTTCGCACTTCAGGTTATCCCTGACATAGATGGCTACTCCGCCTCCTTTCCTGGACGGCCTATCGGTATGGAACAATTTGTAATCCGCAATTTGGTATTCGACAGGTAACTCACGTGAGTCTAGGTTGATCCATGTTTCAGTGAATGCTATTATATCGATTTTTTCGGTACATACCAAGGCCCTAATATCATTCATTTTGTTTCTCATACTTCTACTGTTCGCGTAGTAGACATTTAAGTTAGTCGTGTTCTGAGTCGTCCCTTTACCACGTTTAGGTTTAAACTCCCTGTCTAATTTAGTTTTGTCATCATTCCTAACACTATTTCCCTGTAATCTTTCACTTTGTTTACCCGCTCCCACTGCAGTCTCCTCCACCCCCGTGCCCATATTCTCCCCTAGCAGTTTAAAGACTTCGAGTATCTTTTGAACTGCCCCCTCTAGAGACCCAGCCAGGATTGCCACCCCTTCCCGAGACAGGTGCACCCCATCCCTAGCCGTAGAAGTTGTCCCAGTTGTCAATGTATGGGACTGATATTTACTTGCAATATCCGTCAAGACGGCCGTTGACACCAACTGCCCTTGACAACCATTCATTGCTAACTCTCCTTCTAGGCAGGACACCACATATGATAGGGATCCCTCCCTTAGTCCTAATACGATCTATAGCTGTCTTGAACTTATCAAGAACCTCTTCACTCCTACACCGGCCAATATCATTGCCTTCTGCACTGAGGCAGCTAATGGGTTTGTTCCCATTACCAGACAAGATATTGTCCATCCTGTCAACTGTATCCCCCACCCCAGCCCCTGGCAAACACACCCTCATCCTATTTTTATTTTTACCACAAAAGGCTCTGTCCAGGTACCTTACCTGTGAGTCACCAACAATTAAAGTTTTTATACCTTCCTTGTCAGCCCTGTCCCTGACTGTACTAACGTCCAGTTCGTCTATCAAGGGTCTGAACGAGTTGGTACACTTAGCTGTTGTTGTCGTTGTTGTTGTATCCTTGGTGTGTTTCTTCACCACCAGTTTGGTCGTCCCTCTCCTCACAACCTTCCATTCCCCAGAGTTAGTCATTCACCTGCTTTCCTTGTCCCGTTTCTTCCTTCATCCTTGCTACTCTTCCTTTTATTTCAAGTTTTCTAACTCTAATTTCAGGTTTTTTACCTTAGTATTCTGTAACTTGGCCCACAGAAGGGCGTAACCCCGTTCACCAGTAGCACTAGCCATATCTGATAATTATCCCCAAAAGATTTGCTTCATAATTCTTGGTTATTACGTTATGATAAAATGTTTTTATGAGTATTACGTATAAATTTCTTCCAAAAGGAGCATAGATAACACCATTTTCTAATTTCCAGTATTTCAAGAACATCTGGTTCAGCCATCTTATATTATCATACAACTAATCCCTTATCCAGCAATATTAATCTATTTCAACCCGTTAGTGAAGGACAACATGATGTTTGTTGGCGTACTTCACTTCTTTGCTCATCAGTATATTACGGCGAAGCAGGACGTGGCCAGATGCAGGTTGTGTGAGCAAAGAGATGACTAATATCGGACTTCCAAATTCTCTTGTCCGACGCACAGCTAAACTGTGGACACATACCAAATAGAAGAAAACTAGGATATTTGTATATATATATATATATATATATATATATATATATATATATATATATTATATATATATATATATATATATATATATATATATATATATTCACATCTTTAGGGGTGAGTATAGACTAAGGAGAAGTACAAAACAAGGTATATGTATACAGAGGAGAGTGAGATCAAGTCCACAATGGTCAGGTATTAGGTAATGACCCTACTAATCATCAAAAAGTACCGCAGCAGTCGGTAGTCAGGTCAGAGGGTAAGCTGACCCAACCTTCTCACCTGGTTACAAATCTTCTAAATTACGAAGATGTGAATTACACGAAAGCGCTTGGGAACTTCGTGTGTTCTTCTTTCCTTGTGGTTATCAGCATATATATATATATATATATATATATATATATATATAATATATATATATATTATATATATATTATATATATATATATTATATATATATATATATATATATATACTAGCCGAATTACCCGCGCCTTGCGCGGAACATTTTCTGTCGACCATACATGGGGATCCTTCATTTAGGGGACCACATGGGCCATGGATCATGTGTTTCATGACCAGATCATGGAGTTCTTTATCTTGCTCTTTTTTAGGGATTTCTGCAAAAATTGCCAAATCATATTCTTCGGCTTTGATTTTGTGCTCTGGAGCTATCCAGAAAAGAAAGTGTGCATGGGGTAAACCTCTCTTCTGGTACTCAATGGTGTACAGCCATGCTTGCAAAGTACCAAATATTCCCTTCTTCATATGTTCCATAAACTTTTTCACTTTTTAATCTGAAGACTCTCGCAACAATATCTGGTCGATCATGATTCTCTTGTCCGGGAGCCAAATTGTCAACAATTTCGGGCCAACGTGGATTACATGTCATAGTGATAAAGTAATCTGCTGTTCCGTAGTGTCTCACAAAGGCCATCGCATCTGACCTTTTTTCATGAAGGTATCGAGGACCACCAGTATAGGTCGCTGGAAGCACAATGCGACGACCAACTTGATTTGGATCTCCATCAGCAGCAAGCAGACTATCACGTAAATCTGAGTAATTTTCAGCACGGAGACTTTGCTGTTCTCTTCTCAAAAACTTCAATCTTTCAGTTTCTATTTTGCAGTATGCATCCACCAAGAATTGGTGTGACTTTCCGACCATTTCTCCCTTGCAAATATATGTGGTAGCCGTCTGTTCCATATGGAAAAAACACTGGATACATCAAAGGATCATAGGATCGATGTAGCTCTGAAATTCTCCTCAATCCACCTTGTTTCAACTGAAGAACAATATCTCTATTTTCTGTAGGCTCATTTGACATTAAAATTGCAACTTAAGCCCCTGTTGGTGCATTAAAACGCCGAGCATGTTCTCCCTGGGCACGCTCAGTTTCCCAAATTACAATGTTCTTTTCATTTATGTTTCCTTGCCGTACTTCCTCTAGCGCAGTCTTTAGCTCCTCACATAATGATTATTTTCATTTAACCAGGCTGTAATTCTCTCCAATATATCAGCATTTAAGTTTTGATGCTCTCCTCTTGCTCTCAGTTGATCTTCCAAAGTGTCCAAAAAGAAAACTTGAATGTATCTTGCTCTTCTATCTTCAGGAGGCATCAGTGACCCAAGTTGATGGTAAATTTGACCTTGGATTCTTACAGATGGATTCCAACCTTGGACAGATGCATCTTTGTGACCAAAGCTGGTCATGACAAACAGAGAGTTGTACTCCCTGAGTCTTGACAAAAAGAATTTGCTGAATTGACTTTCCCCAGTGAACAGTTCTTCAAATAACTGAGGCAGAGGTGGAAATTGATCCAGTGTAACCTTTCCATTTCCACAGCACATTCCTAGTGATTCTCCAGTAAATTTCTTAGCGCCACACTGACAAAGTTTGGTCATTTCTCCAATTGCAGCCTTGTTACATGGGTCATTTTTGTCATACAGTAATGCAGAACGTTTAGCATTTTGAATCTCACGTTGTCTTAAATTTTGATACCTGTTTCTATCAGCAATCAAACGCTGTTGTCTCTCTTCTTCAGACTCATTTCTTCTTGCAACCATATGGCGAAATGTTTCAGCAATCAAACGCTGTTGTCTCTCTTCTTCAGACTCATTTCTTCTTGCAACTATATGGCGAAATCTATCTTGCTCCTGTCTTTCTTGATGCTCACCCAAGGTTTCATTTTGCCGAGACTCTGTTTGCCTCTGTCTTTGCCTAGAAAGTCGTTCTTCCCTTGTATCACAGCTTTCAGATTGACGACGAAGCCTCATCCTTTGTGCATGTGGAGTATTTGCATAACTGGACTTTCTTTTCCGTGGCATAATGGATGTCTGAAAAAAAATAAATAAATGAAAATGTTAAAAAAGTAGAGGCATTAACTTATAATTTTTCTTGCCATAATTCTAGTGATGTTTTGTCATAGATAAAATGTCTAAATTTGCCAAATTTTTCTATAAGAGAGAGGTAATTTTTGTTGTTGTTTTACGTTTAATTAATAGAAAACCCCCGTGATAATAGAGGTTCCAATGCTCAAGTTATGGGCTTCCAAAATTTTCAATATAGGGGGGGTTTAGCCCCCATTAGGGTGTCTTAATATTATTGAAATTTGCTGATATTTTGTGAATAGGCATCATTTCTGTCATTTACCTATGGTTTAAATTTCATTTAAATCGAAGGGAAAAAAATTTTCAGTGGGGGGTTTGTGCCCCCCGGGGACCCCCTTTGATCAAAATGAAATATACTTATCCAAGTATCCTGGGTAATGTAGTTTCAGAATATATATGGTTATGGGGTCTATCTCCAAAACCCTAGTAGGAGTTCGTGAACAAACAGACAGAGGCTACAACTTTATATATATATATATATATATATATATATATATATATATATATATATATATATATATATATATATATATATATATATATATATATATATATATATTGCGTTTCATAAGGATAATTGTCCGATTAAAAGCTGAAGGGTAACTAACGTTTTCTTCACAAATAGTCAACAACTGTTTGTTATTAATGCTGTAACAAAACATTTATTTATAAATAGTCAAAGTGACTCTATTTCATGTGAAAATCGTTTATGATCATATCATAGTCAAACTCTATCTAAATTATTTTTCATTACGTTAGTGTTGATGAAATTCATTTATAGTTTATATTATGATTGTTTACAATTTACATGATCGTCCCTACCCACATGCGAGTTGAAATTATCGAAAAAACTATATGCGCATGAAAATTATTGTTATTTCGCAATTACCCCTATTTAGCGATGTGTAGGTACACGCAATACAATAGTTTTACTATACATACATTAATATGCATTTTGTCTACACTTCACACAACACTGTGCCTCCACTATACACTATACTATGCCTGCACTATACACTACACACTACACTACACTACACTACACACAACACTATGCCTGTATTATATACTACACACAACACTATACCTGCACTATACACTACACTATGCCTGCACTATGCACTGCATTATGCCTGCACTATACACGACACAACACTACACTATGCCTGCACTTACACTACACACAACACTTTGCCTGAACTATTCACTACACACAACACTATACCTACACTGTCCACTACACACTCTGCCTGGACTGCACACTACAAACAACACTACAGTATACCTGCACTGTCCACTACACACAACACTATGCCTGCACTGTCCACTACACACAACACTATGCCTGCACTGTCCACTACACACAACACTGTGCCTACACTGTCCAATACACAACACTATACCTGCACAGTACACTCTACTACACAACACTATACCTGCACAGTACACTGTCCACTACACAACACTATACCTGCTCAGTACACTGTCCAATACACAACACTATACCTGCACAGTACACTGCACACAATACTAAGCCTGCACTGTCCACTACACACGACACTACACTCTGCCTGGACTCCACACTACAAACAACACTACAGTATACCTGCACTGTCCACTACACACTACACTATGCCTGCACTGTACACTACACACTACACTATGCCTGCACTGTCCACTACACAACAGAATATCTGCACTGTAGCATACACACAACACCATTCCTGCACTATAATCTACACACAACACTATGCCTGCACTGTACACTACACACGATACTATGCCTGCACTGTGCACTACACACTACACTAAGCCTGCACTGTACACTACACACAACAGTAAGCCTGCACTGTCTACTACACACTACCTATGCCTGCACTGTCCACTACACACTACACTATGCCTGCACTGTACACTACATACAACACAAAGCCTGCACTGTCCACTACACACTACCTATGCCTGCACTGTACACTACACACAACATAATATCTGCACTGTACCATACACACACCACTATTCCTGCACTGTAATCTACACACAACACTATGCCTGCACTGTCCACTATACACAACACTTTGCCTGCACTGTCCACTACACACTACACTATGCCTGCACTGTACACTTCACAGAACACTACAATATACCTGCACTGAAATCTACACACAACACTATGCCTGCACTGTCCATTTCACACAACACTAAGCCTGCACTGTAATCTACACCAAACACTAAGCCTGCACTGTAATCTACACCAAACACTAAGCCTGCACTGTAATCTACACCAAACACTAAGCCTGCACTGTACACTACACACAACACTAAACCTGCACTGTACACTACACACAACACTATACCTGCACTGTACACTACACAACACTATACATACACTGTACACTACACACAACACTAAGCCTGCACTGTCCACTACATACGACACGATACCTACACTGTACACTACACACAGCACTAAGCCTGCACTGTACACTACACACAGCACTAAGCCTACATTGTACACTGTACACAACACAAAGCCTGTAGTGTCCAATACACACAACACTAAGCCTGCACTGTACTCTATACACAACACTAAGCTTGCACTGTAATCTACACAAAACACTATGCCAGCACTCTACACTACACACAGCACTCTACCTGCACTGTACACTACACACAGCACTAAGCCTGCACTGTACACTACACACAACACTTTGCCTGCACTGTCCACTACACACTACACTATGCCTTCTGTACATTTCACACAACACTACAATATACCTGCGGTGCCCACAACACACAACACTAAGCCTGCACTGTCCTCTACACACAATACTAAGCCTGCACTGGCCACTACACACAACGCTATACCTGCACTGTACACTACACACAACACTAAGCCTGCACTGTGCACTATACACAACACTAAGTCTCCACTGTAATCTACACACAACACTAAGCCTGCACTCTACACTACACACAACACTATACCTGCACTGTCCACTACACACAATGTTATACCTGCACTGTCCACTACACACAACACTAAGCCTGCACTGTAACCTACACACAACACTAAGCCTGCACTGTAAACTACACACAACACTAAGCCTTCACTGTAATCTACACACAACACTATGCCTGCACTGTACACTACACACAACACTATGTCTCCACTGTACACTACACACAACACTATGCCTGCACTGTCCACTACACACAACACTAAGCCTGCACTGTAATCTACACACAACACTAAGCCTGCACCGTACACTACACACAACACTAAGCTTGCACTGTCCACTACACAACACTATACCTGCACTGTATACTATACACAACACTATACCTGCACTGTACACTACACACAACACTAAGCCTGCACTGTGATCTACACACAACACTAAGCCAGCACTCTACAGTACACACAACACTATACCTGCACTCTACACTACACACAACACCAAGCCTGCACTGTACACTACACAACAATATACCTGTACTGTGCACTACACACAGCACTAAGACTGCACTGTACACTACACACAACGCTAAGCCAGCACTGTACACTACACATCACTATACCTGCACTGTATACACTACACAACACTATACACGCACTATACACTACACACAACAGTAAGCCTGCACTGTCCACTACACACAACACTAAGCCTGCACTGTCCACTACACACAACACTATACCTGCACTGTACACTACACGCAACACTAAGCTTGCACTTATACACTATACACAACACTAAGCCTCCACTCTAATCTACACATATGACTAAGCCAGCACTCTACACTACACACAACACTAAACCTGCACTGTCCACTACACACAACACTAAGCCTGCACTGTAATCAACACACAACACTAAGCCTGCACTGTACACTACACACAATGCTATACCTGCACTGTACACTACACACAATGCTATACCTGCACTGTACACTGCACACAACACTAAGCCTGCACTGTACACTACACGCAACACTAAGCCTGCAGTGTCCACTACACACAACACTAAGCCTGCACTGTACACTATAGACAACACTAAGCCTGCACTGTAATCTACACACAACACTAAGCCAGCAATCTACACTACACACAACACTATACCTGCACTGTACACTACACAACACTAAGCCTGCACTGTCCACTACACAACACTATACCTGCACTGTACACAATACACAACACTATAGCGGCACTGTCCACCTCACACATCACTATGCCTGCACTGTCCACCTCACACATCACTATGCCTGCACTGTCCACGACACACAACACTCTGCGTGCACTGTCCACTACACACAACACTAAACCTGCACTGTCCATTACACACAACACTAAGCCTGCACTGTCCACTATACTGAACACTATACCTGCACTGTACACTACAAACCACACTAAGCCTGCACTGTACACTATACACAACAGTAAGCCTGCACTGCACACTACACACCACACTAAGCCTGCACTGTCCACTACATGAAACACTATACCTACACTGTACACTACACAACACTATACCTGCACTGTACACTACACACAACACTAAGCCTGCACTGTACACTACACAACACTATACCTGCACTGTACATTACACACAACACAAAACATGCACTGCACACTATACCTGCACTGTACACTACACACAACACTAAGCCTGCACTGTCCACGACATAAAACACTATACCTGCACTGTACACTACACACAACACTAAGCCTGCACTGTACACTACACACAACACTATACCTGTACTGTACACAATACACAACACTATAGCGGCACTGTCCACCTCACACATCACTATGCCTGCACTGTCCACGACACACAACACTATGCCTGCACTATCCACTACACGTAACACTATTCCTTTACTGTACACTACACACAACACTAAACCTGCACTGTCCATTACACACAACACTAAGCCTGCACTGTCCACTACACTCAACACTATACCTGCACTGTACACTACAAACCACACTAAGCCTGCACTGTACACTATACACAACATTAAGCCTGCACTGTACACTACACACAACACTAAGCCTGCACTGTACACTACACAACACTATACCTGCACTGTACACTACACACAACACTAAGCCTGCACTGTACACTGTACACAGCACTATACCTGCACTGTACACTACACACAGCACTAAGCCTGCACTGTACACTACACACAACACTAAGCCTGCACTGTACACTACACAACACTATACCTGCACTGTACACTACACACAACACTATTCATGCACTGCACACTATACCTGCACTGTACACTACACACAACACTAAGCCTGCACTGTCCACGACATAAAACACTATACCTGCACTGTACACTACACACAACACTAAGTCTGCACCGTACACTACACACAACACTAAGCCTGCACTGTAATCTACACATAACACTAAGCCTGCACTGCCCACTACACACAACACTAAGCCTTCACTGTCCACTACACACAATGATATACCTGCACTGTCCACTACACACAACAGTAAGCCTGCACTGTAATCTACACACAACACTAAGCCTGCACTGTACACTAAACACAACAGTAAGCCTGCACTGTACACTATACACAATACTAAGCCTGCACTCTACACTACACAACACTGAGCCTGCACTGTGCACTACACAACACTATACCTGCACTGTCCACTACACACAACACTAAGCCTCCGCTATCCACTACACACAACATTATACCTGCACTTTACACTACACACAGCACTAAACCTGCACTGTACACTATACACAACAATATGCCTGCACTGTCCACTATACAACACTATACCTGCACTGTACACTACACACAACATTAAGCCTGCTCTGTCCACTACACACAACACTATACCTGCACTGTACGCTACACTCAACACTATAGCTGCACTGTAATCTACACACAACACTAAACCTCCACTGTCCACTACACATAACACTATACCTGCACTGTACACTATACACAACACTATACCTGCACTGCAATCTACATACAACACTAAGCCTGCACTGTACACTACACACAACACTATACCCGCACTGTCCACTACACACAACACTATACATGCACTGTACACTACACAACACTATACCTGCACTGTACACTACACTCAGCACTAAGCCTGCACTGTACACCACATGGAACACTACGCGCACTGTACACTACACACAACACTAAGCCTGCACTGTACACTACACACAAGACTAAGCCTGCACTGTCCACTACACACAACACTAAGCATGCACTGTAATCTACACACAACACTAAGCCTGCACTGCCCACTACACACAACACTAAGCCTACACTGTAATCTACGCACAACACTAAGCTTGCACTGTACACTATACACAAGAGTAAGCCTGCACTGTCCACTACACACCACACTAAGCATCCACTGTAATTTACACACAACACTAAGCCTGCACTGTAATCTACACACAACACTAAGCCTGCACTGTACACTATACACAAGAGTAAGCCTGCACTGTCCACTACACACAACACTAAGCATGCACCTTAATCTACACACAACACTAAGCCTGCACTGTAATCTACACACAACACTAAGCCTGCACTGTACACTATACACAACAGTAAGCCTGCACTGTACACTACACACAACACTAAGCCTGCACTGTCCACTACATAAAACACTATACCTGCACTGTAATCTACACAACACTAAGCCTGCACTGTACACTATACACAACAGTAAGCCTGCACTGCCCACTACACACAAAACTAAGCCTGCATTGTAATCTACACACAACACTAATCCTGCACTGTACACGACACGCAACACTAAGCCTGCACTGTACACTACACAGAAAACTAAGCCTGCACTGTACACTACACACAACACTAACCTGCACTGCCCACTACACACAGCACTGAGCCTGCACTGTCCACTACACACAATGTTATTCCTGCACTGTCCACTACACCCAACACTATGTCTGCACTGTCCACTACATACAACACTATGCCTGCACTGTACACTACACACAACACTAAGCCTGCACTCTACACTTTCACAACACTATACCTGCACTGTGCACTACACACAGCACTAAGCCTGCACTCTACACTACACACAACAATAAGCCTGCACTGTACACTACACAACACTATACCTGCACTGTCCACTACACACAACAGTAAGCCTGCACTGTAAACTACACACAGCACTAAGCCTGCACTGTACACTAAACACAATGTTATACATGCACTGTACACTACACACAACACTAAGCCTGCACTGTACACTACACACAACACTAAGCCAGCACTCTACACTACACACAACACTATACCTGCACTGTACACTACACACAACACTAAGCCTGCACTGTACACTACACAACACTATACCTGCACTGTACACTTCACACAGCACTAAGCCTGCACTGTACACTACACACAACACTAAGCCTGCACTGTACACTACACAACACTATACCTGCACTGTACACTACACACAACACTAAGCCTCCACTGTCCACTGCACATTGCACTGTGCCTGCACTGTACACTACACACAGCACTAAACATGCACTGCACACTATGCACAACACTATGCCTGCACTGTCCACTACACAACACTATACCTGCGCTGTCCACTACACACAACACTAAGCCTGCTCTGTTCACTACACACAGCACTATACCTGCACTGTACACTACACGCAACACTATACCTGCACTGTATTCTACACACAGCACTAAGCCTGCACTGTACACTACATACAAAACTAAGCCTGCACTGTACCCTACACACAACACTAACCTGCACTGCTCACTACACACAACACTAAGCCTGCACTGTCCACTACACGCAATGTTATTCCTGCACTGTCCATTACACACAACACTATGTCTGCACTGTCCACTACATACAACACTAAGCCTGCACTGTACACTATACACAACACTAAGCCTGCACTGTAATCTACACACAACACTAAGCCTGCACTGTACACTACACACAACACTAAGCCTGCACTGTACACTGCACACAACACTAAGCCTGCACTGTACACTACACACAACACTAAGCCTGCTCTGTCCACTACACACAAAACTAATACTGCACTGTACGCTACACACAACACTATACCCGCACTGTCCACTACACACAATGTTATACCTGCACTGTACACTACACACAACACTATGCCTGCACTGTAATCTACACGCAACACTAAGCCTGCACTGTACAGTACACACAACAAAATATCTGCTTTGTGCACTACACAACATTATGGCTGCACTACATACGATACTCTATGTCTTCACAACGCATAATACATCTACATTACACACAAAACACCATGTCCTCACTGCACTATAACTACACCATCTTCATAACACAGTCAACACCCTCAAAGCCCTCCATACCCTCCACACCCTGAACGCCCTCCACTCTCTCCACACCCTGAACGCCCTCCACAACCTCCACTCCCTCAACGCTCTCAACGCCCTCCACAACCTCCACTCCCTCAACGCCCTCCACTCCCTCAACCCCCTCCACTCCCTCCACACCCTCCACTCCCTCCACACCGTCCACTCCCTCAACGCCCTCCCAACCGTCCACTCCCTCAACGCCCTCCCAACCGTCCACTCCCTCCACGACATTTTTTTATTCACTCTAAATCAAATGAAAAATTTCTAAATATCAGATAGAAATAAAATTAGACAAACTTACACACAACACAGATTTTACCCACCAGACAATATTTCCCCCTCCCCCTTTTATTTTTATTTTTATTTTTGGCTGACTTTTATCAGTAAGACTTTCCACTATTGTATGTATGAGCTTTGCTGGGTAAGTAGTTTGTGTGAGTACATGGAACAGACACCCATACTCACAACTACTTACAGACAACTTAGAGAGAGAGAGAGAGAGAGAGAGAGAGAGAGAGAGAGTATAGATAAGGATTTCCCTGGATATCAATGAACCAACATTATTATATGCGAGTGTATCATGAAGTGTGAATACAAGAGGAGACAGACTGGAAGCGATGGAATTAACTAGCTAGAGAACAGTGTTTAAGGTAAATGGGATATAGAGACTAATAAAAAGATAAATGAGGAGATGTAGAACTGAGAGAAGAGTTAGCTAGAGAGGATCACAGTTTGTTTAAGTAGTCTTATCAAGCGCATGGGGAACTGTATGAAGACGCGTATTTGTCTGCGCATTACGCCATACCGCCTTTACGTACATACGAATACGCACTCACTTGAACCTCTATCGACACGTCGAGGTATGTGGTGTTTTCAGGAAAATGAGTAAGTTGGCATTAATCCGTTTGTATTTTACACCATCTACAGTGTACCGGAGGCTTAATGTAGTGTGTGCTCTATCTACTTTGTCCCTAACAAGCGGTCAAGCCTATGTGACGCACCTTCACTTTCACAAGAGTGTTGGAAACAAAAACATTTATTTCGTCGTAGTAATAATTATAAATACTATGTGTTTATCATTAACAGTTTGCAATCTAGTATTCTCGCGTGCAATTGGCGTTAATAGCATAACACTCTACAAAGGTATGAGTTTTTATCACTTAAAGTATCAGTCACTGGCACGATTACTTTCCAGTGATATGCTCCACCGTCACAGTAGCTTTATGTGTGTCAGTGATAGCCCTGACGGGTAGTTTTGTACCGCGTGAATCGTTGATGAGATAATCTTATCATTCTCGTATTGATGTTTGTTCAATGTTCGCACATTTAACCTGTTTGCACGTACTCAACTTTGATATAATGTTACCTTAACAATATAAATTGATTTGTGGACGAGAACCTTGACCCCTTGGTCTTAGTCAGAGAGAGAGAGAGAGAGATGTACTACCTCGTACACACTGTCCTGTCAGGGATGTTAAGATTTATTTACTAATTTTAGAGGCATGATGTATACAGCTCGGTACACTTTCTGTGTGAGTTTATTTAAGAAAAACAGAAGCACTTGTGTCTGAGAGATGGATGTGAGAGAGTAATAAAACTGTTGGGAAAGATGTATCGACATTTTGTCTTAAGAGTTTATATCCTGGAGTTGTCGACGCACTCAGAATTCATTGCTCGCTGTTGTAACTGTTCCTGAGGTAAGGGAACCGATACAAGAGAAAGTTTCTATAGTGCGAGTCTCTATGATAGTGAATGAAAGAAAATTTTGAAGACTATAGAACACTTGGCAGCTTCTTTTATCTTCACTAAAGCGAAGATGTGAGACGAGAATATATTAATTTGCGCAGAGGAGAAGACATGAGTAATGTTAATAATAGATGGATATGCAACCGGCTTTTACTGAGTCTGACACCAGAAAAAAAAAACTCGAGTTGAGTGTTATTATTATTTAATTTTTGTATATTTTAGTCGCTTAGTTGTTTGTAGACTATAACTTGTATCAAGTGGTATATCAACATCACATCAGATGAGCACGCTGACCAGCATATATCTATATATTTACCCTGACAATGACGGTTGTCTAAAAGTATCTGCACACTGGTATACAGATGATAAAAAGTCAAAAAATGATAGGAATCAACTGAAGGGTCTTATACAGATGTTGCGTTGTAAATGCCGACTTTTGTACAACAGTGAAGGGATCAAACAAGTTCATTAACTAAAAGTGTTCTGTAGAAAACGAAGATTGTGTTTGTGTCGAGGCAGCCAATCAATCCCGATGGGTGGCCCGTGACGTCAGCAGTCCGCCTGTTCAGTCCACCCTCCTGCGCATGAGTAGACCTTTCTCTTCACTAGATCTTGGTGAGGATAAATTGATACAATGAAAATACTTTTATTGGTTTTGATTTTTAGAATTTACTGATAATGCAAGAATTTAGAACAGGTTATATTTTTTTCAACAAAACGCTAAATGACAAAAATATGTTGCAGCCCGGTGGAGGGGGGGGGGGGGGTCATCGACCAACGCTCGTGAACTCATTTCTCTCCTGCCATAAAGTGATATAGTTACAGAACTGTCTATCTGAATTATCACCGTTGCTTTTTATAAAGGTTCGTGCATGACAAACGTTTGGGTCTTTACATATTACCATTACATTTCTTTAATGTAATATTATGTGAATTGGAGACACGACATAATATACAGTTTACCTCAGACTGTGATCAAACACACAAATTTCTATTTCTATACACGATGACGGAAGGATCAAATCGTCTCTTCACTTCCTCCATATGACAAAAAAAACCCTATTTATTCACGACTCAGCACTAAATAATTAGCTCAGTTATTCCTACACGATAAATTAAAGCTTGATTAAGACTTCAGTCACCCGAGTCTTTGATATTAGCTCGAGTTCCTCCAACTCATACAAGGTAATGGAATTCTTGAGCAAATCCTTAATACTGAACGGTTACTCAAAATTCTTCATTGACACTTACATTAACAAACAATGCGTATAACTCACACACTTAAGACAACAAACTACCACAGTTAACACAACACTTATATTTCATTTCATTCACCAGTTGAAACAACTTTGCCCTCAAAAACAAACTCAGTAAACTGTTACTTAATTTTATCGCTAACTTCTGCAGAGATTAATTTCTCTCTTGGGTAACACTATACATAGAATCTGTTGGATAAAATACTTTAGACCCAGAGATTGGTAGTAGAGTTTGTAGTGGACTTCTCCCCTACAACTGCCTAACTGCGTAGCCACACCACCACCTGTTACCGCCTTCCCTAGCAACCAAGCGTATCCGCATTCCATTGCCCGCCGTATCTTAGCAACGGAACTAGTCACCGGCTACTTCTCGGGTTTTTCCACCATGACTCATAGCCGCTGCTGGGTGTATATAAGCTCTGTCTCTCCATTGAGAGGCATTCTGACCAATCTTCTTGAACAAGCAACATCTCCTCCAGCAAGCTCCACACTGTTAACATTTCATTCAACCAGGAGGCCAGCAACAGGCAACATCTTCTCTAACGGAGCTCCTGCACACATACCTCCTTCGACAAGCTACTCACCGCACGTCTCTACCAAGCAGCCCCTCACCACACAGCACCTCCAGCACCAGACTGTCTATCATATAACTTATATATTATACAAGATAACCACATTAGAGTTTCCTTCCATCCTGAGTGCTAGACAACTTTAATATCTCGATACCCCTACAATGGTGACTCCCGGAGATAAGCACTCACACAGGATGGAGGACGGACGGATCTCTCTGCCGATTTTCAACCACAACGTCGAGGACTGGCTTGACCATGTGGAAGCAGCCCTCGCCGGCTCACGAGCGACCGACGAACAAAAGTATTGCGCCCTGCTTTGTGCCTTACCCACGGAAGTGGCCACGCGGGTCTCACAAACCATTTCCAACCCTCCAGATCACAACAAATTCGCTACCCTGCGGGCTGCCTTGAAGACGTGTTATCAACAGACCAGCCCCAATCTCCTGCAAGATCTATCCTCTACCTCCCTCGGGAACTCAACCCCGGGACGTCTCTGGGAGGAGATGTGTCGGCTGAACTCCCGTCACACAGACAGACTCCCCGACTCTATCCTGCGCCAGCTTCACGCACAAAAGCTACCCACAGAAGTACGCAACATCCTGTCCGCAGTAGATTACTCTACGACACCGGAACTATATGCAACCGCGGCAGATAGAATTTTTAACGAATGCGCTGCTGCACCCCTTGCCGCCACGGTCACACCAGTACCTACCATCGAACTTGTAAGCCGGGTCAACGCCCCTCAGCCGAGCAATTCCTCACAAGACATCAAGGACCTGTTGCAAATTTTGAACCGCAGGATGGACACTGTTGAGCAGTTCTGCTCCTCCATACCCGCTGCTGCGCCGGTTCCTGACTCACATACTACGCCCTACAAGTTCCGACACACAGCAGCCAACCCCCAGCACAACAAATTTACCCTCTGCTGGTATCACCAGACTTTCGGCCGCTATGCTCGAAACTGTGAGCCCTATTGCACCTATTCGGGAAACGGCAACACCGGAGGCTGGTAGACGCCTCAGCCTCCGTCCCTCCAGGCGTCTCATTACTGCGCGTCACCGACCGCACCTCCGGCAAGAAGTTTCTCATCGACACCGGTTCATCGGTCAGCCTCATCCCTCCCTCACTACGAGACAAGTCAAAGCAACCCTCGTATGACCTGTTCGCTGCCAACGGTACCTCCATCGCCTCCTACGGCGTACGCACCCTCGCCTTAGACCTCGGTCTGCCCAAGACTCTGCGTTGGTTATTCGTGATAGCAGACGTGTCTCAACCCATCCTTGGTTTCGACTTCCTCACCTTCCACAAGCTCGGCGTCAAACCAAGTCATCTATGCCTCATTCATGAGCCTACAGCACGCAAGATCCAGGGTTCTCGTGCCAGACACACGGACGCTATCACCTGTCTTGCGCCTTCCAACGAGTTCTCCTCCCTGCTCGACGAATTCAAGGAGCTTTTCTCACCCCGAGTCTCCCTACCCCCACCACCTACGTCGGGAATTTTCCACCACATCGAAACCAAAGGACCACCTGTCTTTTCACGCCCTCGCCGCCTGCGCCCTGAGCTCCTGTACACAGCCAAAGCAGAATTCAACAAACTACTGCAAGACGGCATCATTCGCCCTTCAAGGAGTCCCTGGGCATCGCCTCTTCACATGGTTCCTAAGCAAACACCCGGCGAGTGGAGGGTGTGTGGCGACTACAGAGCCCTGAATCTCGTCACCAAACCTGACAGGTACCCTATTCCGCATGTCCAGGACTTTCACCACAAACTTCATGGCAAGACTATCTTCTCGAAGATCGACTTGGAGCGTGCCTTCCACCAGATCCCAGTAGCACCGGCAGATACCCAGAAGACAGCCATCACCACTCCGTTCGGACTCTTCGAGTACACTTTCATGAGTTTTGGCTTACGCAATGCAGCACAGACTTTCCAGAGGTTCATGGACCATATGCTTCGCGACCTCGATTTTGTCACCGTCTACATTGACGACATCCTCGTCGCATCTTCGACGCCTGCCGAGCACCACCACCACCTACAACTCCTTCTCCAACGCCTGCAGAACAACAACATGAAAGTTCATCCTGCTAAGTGCGTCTTTGGAACCTCGGCCATCGATTTCCTCGGTCACAGAGTCTCGCCCAGTGGCATACAACCCCTACCACAGAAGATAACCGCGATTAGGGAGTTCCCCAAACCTGAAACGGCGAAGAAACTCCGGGAGTTCCTGGGTTTAGTCAACTACTACCACCGCTTCATTGACAAAGCTGCCACCGTCCTAGCCCCCCTACACGACCTTCTCAAGGGACGCCCAAAGAAGTCTCACAAGTCTCTCATGTGGACTCAAGAGGCTACTACGGCATTCACCACTATCAAACAGCACATCACACGCCTCACCCTCCTGGCCCACCCCGCACCTAACGCCCGGACCACTCTCACAACAGACGCTTCTTCTACTGCAGTGGGCGCCGTCTTACAGCAGGAGATCAACGGAACTTTCATGCCCGTTGCTTTCTTCTCACAACGGCTTCAACCACCACACCTCAAGTACAGCGCTTTTGATCGAGAACTCCTGGCCATATACTTGGCTGTCAGACATTTCCAACACTTCCTCGAGGCCCGTCAGTTCACCATCTTCACTGATCACAAGCCCCTCGTCCACGCTTTCGCTTCAGCTTCCCAGTCACATACACCTCGTGTCCTGCGCCACTTGGCTTACATCTCGGAGTTCTCCAGCGACGTCCAACACATTAAAGGCAGCCACAACGAGATCGCCGACGCCCTCTCTCGTTGTATATCCACCATTCTTCCCTCATCTCCACCCATTGATTATGGGCAGCTAGCCGCGGCTCAAGAGAAAGACGAAGACCTGGCAGCTTACAAGACATCCCCCTCAGGCCTCATACTCCAAGAACTCCCTGTTCCTGGCACAAAGATAAAATTGTGGTGCGACGTATCCTGTGGACAGCCTAGACCGTTCGTGCCTCACGTCCACCGCCGCGCTGTTTTCGACCGCATCCATGGTCTCAGCCACCCGGGTGTGCGGGCCTCCCAGCGCCTCCTCACGCAACGTGTCGTCTGGCCCGGCATCAAGTCTGATACTAAGAAATGGGCTGCCCAGTGCCTAGCCTGCCAGTCCTCCAAAATACATCGTCACATACGGGCCCCCTTACAAGCCTTTCCTATTCCCAAAGGACGTTTTCAAGTAGTACACCTCGACATCGTGGGACCTCTTCCATCATCCTACGGTAGCACCTACATCTTCACCTGCATCGACCGTTTCACCAGGTGGACAGAAGCAATTCCCATGCCCAACGCTACAGCAGAGACTACTGTCCGCGCCTTCATGTCCGGTTGGGTTTCCCGTTTTGGCCCCCCCGCTACCGTAATCACTGACCGAGGAGTACAGTTTGAGTCACAACTCTGGCAGCACCTCCTACAGTTCCTCGGCACGTCTAGACAACGCACTACAGCATACCACCCTCAAGCCAACGGCATGGTAGAACGTTTTCACCGGCAGCTGAAGGACGCACTCAAGGCACAGCACGACCCTTACAGCTGGACTGATGCGCTTCCCTTAGTGCTCCTCGGCATCCGTGCGTCACACAAGGAGGATATGGGCTGTAGCCCAGCAGATCTGACACTAGGCGAGCCCCTTCGGCTACCCGGGGATTTCTCACTCCCTCCTGATCCCAATCAGGCCACTCCAGCCGTTCGTCACGACTTACTCCAAAAGCTACGACAGGCAGTTTCTGCATTCAGAGCTACTGCTCCACGCCAGCCTACTCGGCGCCCTGAACACATCCCTCCTGCACTACTCACAGCCGAGTATGTTTTCGTCAGGCATGATGCTCACCGCAACCCATTACAACGCCCCTACGATGGACCCTTCCAGGTGGTTACCCGTTCTGCAAAGTTCCTGACAATTATCCGGAATGGCAGACATGACACCGTCAGCATAGACAGAGTCAAACCGGCCGCCTTACCCGTCGGGCCCCCAGCCCAGCAGCACCATCAACAAACTACGCCTGCACCAGTCCACCCGCAGTTACCACCGGCAGCAACACCACGCCCACGACATTTCTGGGCACCCTCTTTTCACCCTCATGTACAACCTGCTCCTGTCATAGAACCTGAACCTGTAGTAAGCCTCCCTCCTATCATAGAACCTGCTCCTGTCATAGACCCTCCTCCTGTCATAGAACCTGAACCTGCTCCTGCCATGGACCCTCCTCCTGACGCAGCCCCTGCAGCAGCAGGAGCACAACAACCATTGCTTGTACAACCTCCTCTAATCCCAAACCCTCTTTCTCCTCCTAATTCTCCCACAGGTTTTGTGTCACTGGACGGAGTTGTTACACGTAGCGGTCGAGTCGTACATACACCTGCCCGGTATGTGTTATGTGTGGGACACAACCCGGACAACATCCAGCCTCCCGCCGCGCCGGGAGGGGAGGGGGAGTATTGTAGTGGACTTCTCCCCTACAACTGCCTAACTGCGTAGCCACACCACCACCTGTTACCGCCTTCCCTAGCAACCAAGCGTATCCGCATTCCATTGCCCGCCGTATCTTAGCAACGGAACTAGTCACCGGCTACTTCTCGGGTTTTTCCACCATGACTCATAGCCGCTGCTGGGTGTATATAAGCTCTGTCTCTCCATTGAGAGGCATTCTGACCAATCTTCTTGAACAAGCAACATCTCCTCCAGCAAGCTCCACACTGTTAACATTTCATTCAACCAGGAGGCCAGCAACAGGCAACATCTTCTCTAACGGAGCTCCTGCACACATACCTCCTTCGACAAGCTACTCACCGCACGTCTCTACCAAGCAGCCCCTCACCACACAGCACCTCCAGCACCAGACTGTCTATCATATAACTTATATATTATACAAGATAACCACATTAGAGTTTCCTTCCATCCTGAGTGCTAGACAACTTTAATATCTCGATACCCCTACAAGTTCAATTCATTTACATTAGAGTGACGAATGCGGTGGTAGATACGTAAGAACACTCAAGTAGGATATGGTTATGAAGGACGATGCAGCAAATCAAGAGCAGCAGTCTAGCGTATGATTCACCTCAAGCCGGACCTCTTCTACTGCCCACGACAGTCTGGGTGTTACGAGTGCTCCGCGAGTACTGCGTACACGAGTAGACAACGTTACAAGTGATACTGCGGGCTAGTTTCGAAGAGGTCGGCTCCTTAACGAGATGTGAATCATACGCTCTCCTGGCTTCTTCTATGTCCTCAACCCCCCTCTTCTCCCTTTCCCATCTTTTCCCCCCCCCCTTTTCCTTCCTTTTTTTTTTTTCTCTCTTCTCCCCTCTCTCCCCTCCCCTCCTCCTCCCCCTCCTTTTTTTTTTTTTTTTTCCCCGATACTTTCCCCTGCCGTCCTCTAGACTTCCGTTCCCCACCCCCCCCCCCCCCCCCGCGGTCCAACGCCCCCCTCCCCTCCCAGCCCTTTTTTTGCCCCCCCCCCCCCCATTCTGAT
>CAUDMG010001029.1:0-41447 GCA_958450375.1 Homarus gammarus
TGGTGCGATATGCTTAGTGAACTTGGTTAAGAAAACCCCAGACATGCTTAATGCTCAACAGTTTTCCCAAAAGTTTATAGGCATGATAGACCAATACATTCAAACCTCTTTGACAGAAATAACTGGAGGTAAGAGAGCTCTGAAGCAAACTCCTATACATTACCATGTCAATGATTTTACCGAGATCATGGACATAAAAAAATTCTTAGCACACATCAACACCAAAGCTGAACTCACCCAATACCTTTCAGAGAAGTTGAAAAGGAACTTTCAGTGAAAGTTCCACAGACTTCTTGTCATGCACCATACAACAATGATAGCCAACTATCCCCTCTCTGAAATTGTAAGCATGCCAGAGATGACTACTAGTCAGCACGACCTAGAAGAGGGAGACCAGCTTGCTATTCCCAACTCATTTGACGTAAAGCACAAAAATCCACAGTCAACTCTTCATGTGAATTCAGTAGACACAGATGTATTTGTTTTACTAGTCTGTATCCTTTACTATCAAGATCTACCACATTTTTAAGAAAGAGCGGTGAGAAAATTAAAATACAAGACACCTCCCTGAGGTTGGGAAATAAAAGAGCTGATGCATTGTTTGGATGGTACACTTTTAAGGGAACTGATAACACAGAGTCATTTGCAGGCAAAGAAGTAGCAAGTCAAATGAAAGCCTTTTTGAAATCCGATGAAGATATTCTGGAAGCTTTCACTCATTTTGGGCAAAAAAATGATCTGCCTAATTGGGTCCTTTACCAGATGGAGCAATATGTGTGCTCACTCTACAGCATTGAGGACATTAATGCTTGCAATCCCCGTGACATCAGATGGCAGTTATTCACCCAAAATGGAAGGAAGGCCAACAACTGCTGCCGACTTTCGGAGCACTTATTCCCCACACCCAGAGGGCACACACTACATGGCCTTGGTTTGGAAGTCCTCAAGAAGACATTGTATACAACTTCCTCTACCTACAGATTAGCACTGGAACACTGTGGACGACCGATTGATGCCAGTCTGCTGCCTCAATCCACTCGCTTCTGAAGCCCTGCTGGAACTTTATTAGCGTAGCTGCAAAACATTTTGTAACAGAAAGTCGTGTGGATGCCTCAAAGATCAGTTACCATGTACAGATATGTGCGGGTATGGTGGTATATGCATGAACACTGCACAAGAACGACCTCTTGATGACATGGACTAAGTTAACATCAACAGTACTGTTTAATGGAAACACAAGTTCATGGCTGGTGTCTTATATTGAATACAACACCTATTTTTCTTTATATATTCAACACTTATGTCGTCAGGATCTATATAATGTGTGATTTTTAAAAATCGGACAAATGACGATATGTTTCGTATGTAAATTATTTCTTTTTTTACGGGATTAGCCCACCCTGGCACAGTAGGGTGTGTCATACGGAGGCGAATTTTTTTTTTTTGAGTTTGAAAAATCGGCCCATGGTATTAATGATGTAGTTCTATGTGAAGAATCATGTAATTTCTTCAGATTTGAAAAGTTTTGATTGTTTGCTAGGTAAATTTTAACTTGAAATCTTATGAAAATTCAGTATTCCCACCCTTTTACCAACACCACTAAATAGCTTATTTAAAGTAAAGTAAATGTATCAGGTTAATTTATTAGGATGAAAATGATCCAGAATAGTGAAACGAATGATCTTGACACATTTATTAAATTTAATATTCCTTTAGAAAACAAAATCATCAAATACAAAAACCGGTTTTACTACTTTGACCAGGTGTTGCTGCACACCATAGAGAACATGTCTTTCTTGCTTCTGTTTCTACTCATCACCTTCCTGCTGGCCACCTGAGCTCGGATTTAGCCTTCCCTCCTCTCCTGGCTGTACACGTGACTGCTGGCCTCGCTCACTTGCTGTACACAACGCTCTATACTCTGGGTGTGCGAGGGCCAGGCAGGGACATGTATGGGGTTGTCCAGGAAAGCTCTGACTTGAACATTGGTGAGGCTGTAGGGAAGAGGGGGCTCACTGCCAGCCTGGATGTTATCCAGATCTATGAGATCAGTGAGGGTCTTGGCACCTAGATTGACTTCAGGAGTCTTCCTGACCCTGAAGGAATCGTCACCAACTGATTCGTCATGCCCAGATCCTCTCATAAGTTTCATATCCAAGATCTTTTTGACTGCCACTCTTCTCTCCTCCTCATCCTTACTGCAGAGCATTGTCTGCAGAACTGCCTCGGGATGAGCATACCAGGAAGATCTCCACACAGTCTGCTCCACAATCTGAACAACCTTCCTTGGCTGACTCCTCAGGAGCTCAAGCTGGAAAAGAACATGCCTCGGACCTTCGGAGAACAATGACTTGATCTTGGTGTTGAACCAATTTGGCAAGTAAACACTCACGATGAATTGGACAATAAGTCTCAGGTTGTGAAGCTGGTTCCCTTTCAGTTTATGATGAGCGACCCAAATTCTGCAGAACCTGAGAGCCGTTGTGAGCCACCTAGAATGTGAGACTGGACCTATCTGCAGGTAAGCAAGTCTATGAGGCATGACCCCAGTTTTGATGGCACTGCAAATCATGTAACCATAGTACTGGTCAGTACTCAGGTCGTCAATGACAGTATGTGCAAGCTCAACGAGTGGAGGGCCAACTGTGATTTTTTCAAAGCTCGGATTTATTTCTAACTCAGTGGCAGAGTCCAGCATCTTGCCAAGAGGACCAGACCATCTGTTGTTTGAAAGAGTCTTGCCATCCAGCTCTTGGATCAGATGTCTGAGTGGCAACTCGTTGGTGTGGAGGTCACAAACAATCCAGACCAGCTTCCTCCCAATCTCCCGCTCTATCCACTGTATGACCCCCCCTTGCCACCCTGTGTTCGTGTTGGTGCTGTCCCCTCCAATGGCCTGTAGGGTCTGGTCTACGTTCCTCTCTCTAAGCCAGTTCGCAATGTTATCTGCCACTATCTCAGCTGGTTTCCTGATGTCATCTTTCTCTGGAGTGAAATGCCACAAATACTTCCCTCCTGGTTCACTGCAGCAGGAGTAGTGTTCCTCCTTCACCATGGCAGGGAACAACTTGTCAGAATCTCCAACTTTCATGAACACTTTAGTGTCATCCCTTCTCCCATCAAAGAACAAACAATTGATTCCATTTTCTCTTATCCCCTTATCAAACTCCTCTTCTAGGTTACTGACAAGTTTCTCCTGAGCTCTCCTTACTTTGTTATGATCTATCACCAGGTGAACATCATCAGGTGTTATCAAACCACCGTCAATCCAGGCAGCTGTTGCTATCTCTGCAGTTTCTCTGAGACCAGTGTGGTGTCGCATGCTGGCCAGAGCTATGCTCGGGATATCTTTCCTATTTCGAATCTTATGCCTGGAAGGTTTGGGATCATTATTTTCTGGGTTAGGGACAAAGTCACCATTCTCCTGGTCAGCACTCGGATCAGCCCTGGGGAAGTCATTAAACTCTGAATCAGCCTGACTCCAATCATCGGCCTTTTTTACCTCACCCTGGGCCTTCTCAAGTCTCTTTTCCTCGGCAACTCTTCTCCTCTTCTGTCTCTCTGTGGCAGCCTCCTGTCTCTTGGACTCCGGAATATCTTGGCTAGAAATCATGAGAGCCCCTATACTGCCAGTCTTCTCTCTCTGTGCTTTGACAAATGCCAGTTCGATCACAGGAATCTTCAGTTCACGCTTGCAAATACAGGAGATGTGGGCCTCGGATTTACAGTCACGATCGCATCCAAACTCAGGACATAGAACAATTGGGCACTTGCAAGTAATTATGTCAAATAGCTGGTCCAGTTGCTTGGCAAAGCTGTCCTTAACTGCAAGTTTTCCTCTCCCAAGAGAGATATCTCTTGCCTTTTCCCAACTGGCTAGCAGTCTCTCACTAATCTTCTTCTGACTTGTTATGACTGGAGGCTTGAACTGAGCGTTAGCCAGAGTGTACTGTTCCAAGACAGCTTTGGTCATATCACTGGCAATATCTTTGTTTGTGTAAGTTCTTTGGTTCTTTTCACTGATTTGCCTGATTAAAACACCGTATCTCAAAGCATCTCTCAATGTAGGCAACTCCGACTTCAGGAGTTCTCTCCCAGACCCAAGATAGTGACTGAGATGGCTGGATTTTTGGTTCCTCGTCCTGACACAAGCAGCCATCGCAAATATTATCAACTTATAAATGCATCAGAATCTGAAACAGAAAAGAATATTGTTAGTTGGGTTGTTAAAGAATGAAGTCAGAAAGCAATGTTCACTATTTAATTGTAATGCACTATGCAGCTGTACGTTAGATTTTCGATAAATTTCACGCTAAAATTTACCTAGCAAAAGGTTGCAAAATATTGAAACTGAAATTATTTTCTGTTTATATACACTAAAATCTACCAAAAAAGTGATGGGCCATTAGTTTTAGCTGATCTTCCCTCCTATGACACACCCTACTGGCACAGGTCAATGACCCACATCAGGACCTGGGGGGAGGGAAGGGGGCAAAGATATAATAATAATAATAATGATAATAATAATAATAATAATAATAATAATAATAATAATAATAATAATAATAATAATAATGATGATGAACCATAAATAAATAGCAAATAAAAAAGATCAATCGTGAGAAACGATGTATTGTATATTATTATGCCATGACTTATCAACTTGAATTACGTTAAAGATTAATACTGTATACTAATGAGGGCACATATGGCACAGCAAAAACAAATTGGCAACTCAGCATATCTTATTCCTGTGTTCAAACAGCCCTCTTTATCCCAACAGTTCAGGAGTGAAGGTTTGGAATTATACACATTATAAAAAAAATTAATAAGATTTAATACAGTAATAACCTGCTTTACGCGTTTCAGTTTTACGCGTTTCTACATTTACGTGGTACCCCACCAGAACAGGAATTCCCGCTTTACGCGGTGCATCTACTAATATACGCGGAGAGCGGCTGGTGGTCATCTATCGCCGTGCCATTTTTGGATTCAAACCTCCTGCCATCTCTCCCGCCTTCCCACCATGTTGGGTAAGCGGCGCGAGTAGGTTGCGCAGTGTATGTCTTTGTTGCATTATCGGTGATGTCATATGGAGAAAGGAACAAGACAGGTTGATTTGGTGCGCCAGCATGGTGTGAACGAATCTATGATCCGGACGATAAAGAAGGATGCAGCCAAGATAAAAGAACACATGAACATCACAAAGTCTGCAGGTGCTTCAATGATCAAGTATTGCCACAACAAGGTGCTTCTCAAGACGGAGAAGTTACTTCCGAGCTACTTGATTCGTCAGGCAAGACGGAACATGGCGGTCGACACGCGCTCAGTTCAGGGGCACGCATGTGAACTGTACGCAGCAGTGTCAAGTAAGATGGGAATTGCAGAGCCCAAACCCTTCAATGCTTCCTCTTGGTGGTTGCACAGGTTTAAGAAGAGGAACAAGATCACCAACATTAACATTGGTGGTGAAGAAGCGAGTGCTGACTGTGTTGCGGCTAGGGATTTTCCTCCGTTCTTATGTGAGATTATGGAGGAAGGACAGTACACGGACGACCAGTTGTTCAACATGGACGAATCCGTTCTGTTTTGGAAAAAGCTACCTTCCAAGACCTTCATTGTCAAGTCTGCCAGCAAGTGTCAGGGCCGGAAGTTGCAGAAGGAGCGCATCACCGTCCTCTTTACCACCAATGCCTCCGGTTCCTGTAAACTCAAGTTATCGGTGATCCACACAGCCCGCAAGCCACACGCCTACAAAAACATGGACATGACCAAGCTAAATATCCACTGGCGTGGATGTTCTCTACTGTGTCCTTCTCCTGGTTTGATGACTGTTTCGTTCCCGACGTGAAGAAATTCTGTGAGCAACAGAATATTCCATTCAATAGTTTGTTGCTGCTTGACAACGCAACAGGACACTCGCCCCTACTGTTGGATTGTCACCCCAACGTAAGTGGTCTTCCTTCCTCCCAACTCTACGTCATTAATCCACCCCATGGACCAAGAATTAATCTGCAATGTGAAAGCTGCATTCTCTGCAAAGAAGTTTAAGCTCCTGAACGACTATACCAACACCAAGGATGAGTTCAGTAACCTGGGTGACACCGATAGCAAGAGAGACGAGGACGAGGAACAATAATTGGCAGAGCAAGAAGTTCTTGTGAAACACTTTTGGAGGAAATTTAACGTCAAGAAAGCTGTGGACTTCTTGGTGGAGGCACGGGATCAGCTGTCCGTAGCAACGGTTCGTCGCGCATGGAGACATGTGTTGCAAGGTATCCCAGGTGGGAGGCAGAGTCAACCTGTGACTGGTGAGGTTCAGACTGTAGCAGTAGCAGTGGACCCTGCCAGAGAAGCTGGCCAACAACGACATTATGGAAGTGATAAGGGATCCTGGTGTGACTGCCGACGAGATGTTAGAAGACGATCACGTCAGTGAGGAGACAGGCTGTGTGTCATCCCGAGAAGAACACAAGTTATCGCATGGTAATGTAAGGGGTGCCATCGAGTGTGTAGAGAAATTGCAGCTCCTCCTTTCCGACGACCCTGACGATAACCGGTATGAAGTCTTCACTACCCAGCTGTTGCAGACTATGGAGCCCTACATCAAGGTGTATCACGACAACATCAACACTAGCCGTCAACAAAGCATTACCGAGTTATTCGCCCGCAACCCACCACAGCCAGCCCAAGCCAGTGATAGTGACAGACGGAGACAGTGATGGTGACTTTGAGGGATTTGTCAGGGAGGCCCTGACAAGTGTGGATGACAGTGATGGTGACTCACCTGAGGGCCAGTAGCCTGCCCTCTGCCTCAGAACCAGCCTCCATTCCCGTACGCCGACCCATCTCTTCTACTAACGTAAGTGTTAAACCTAACCTTGATTTTTCCTAACATAACCTAACCTTACGTAAATGTTAAGCCTTGATTTTTTCTTACCTAACCTACCCTTAGGTTAGTGTTAAACCTTGATTTTCTTTTACCTGGTACAGTATATTATTCTCTAATTGATATTTCTCTTCTGTATTATGTGTGTGTGCATACCATCATAAAGTTAATATATTATTTTTACTAAAACGTACATATTGTGTTGGGAAAAAGTGGAGTTTGGGGGTCGACCCAGTCTCTATTTCAATTAATCTCATATGTTCTATTGTTCAGTTTACGTATTTCCAGCTTTACGCGGGGGTTCAATTGACCACGTAAAGCGGGGTTATGCAATTTTTTTTTACATAATAGGTGTGCAGGTTCCATCATGAACAGATAAATTAAATCAAGAGAATAAAGAATTAACATACTCCTGAGTAAACCACTAATATATTCACAGTAAATAAACAATAAACTACTTTGTAATATCACCATTGATTGCACTTTACACCCATAAATAATACTAGAGAAGCACTGAATAGTTAATACTCAACTAAACCCGATTTGAAAAGGTATCCACCACTGACAAACTCAAACATCCTTCCACCTCCAAGGCCAGCCAATGACTGACAACACTCCATACTCCAGGGACTACAACCCTAATACTCCCACATTAAGCTACAAAAATATCTACGTCCACACAGAAAATATTTTAATGTATCAAGTACCATCCCTGCTCACACACAATTACAAAAAAAATCTTATTTACACTACTTAAGGGTAACGTGCTTAAAAAAATATTTCACTATGCACAGCACAACGCACCACTGTACATTACGCCATGCATAACACTATGTGTGTTGTGTTGTCAAAGTAAGAGAAACAATTGAGACCCTGGAATTGTGTGTAGATGAGGCAGAAAATCAGATCATCAACCTGGAACTTCGTCACATATGGCATCAGGGTCTACTATTAGACAACACATTATGCTTCCAATATCTTCCCTGGCGGTAGTACCTCCCTGTTTGATAGCTGCCTGCTACCTACAGTACTACTTGGGCTGTAAACAGAGCTGGATTAAAGGGGGACCAGGGGACACGTGTCCCAGGCCCCCTTACTCAAAGGGGCCCTTTGTTTGAGAACAAGAAATAAAAGTTCATATTATTTCTTTTGAACACTATGAGATAACATTAACAAATAGGACCACAAGCCCCCCCCCCCCCCTCATAAGTGCCCGGGCCCTTGCTGTAACGAATGTATTCATATTACAGTATTTCATAACGTTAGCAGTATTAATTTTCACTTAATGTCATAAGGATCCAATACTGAATTACTTTGTAAACTATTTGTGTCTATTTTTAGCAATTTTCGGGTTCTTATTTATATGGCCTTTTATTTTTTAAGGAAGAGGGTAAATGCAAGGGTGGCGACAAGTTTTATTTATTTCATTAATTGACATCTTAAAGATAAACCACTTAGAAGCATAAGTTGGCAGGGTTTTTAAAGTACGTTACAACTGCTTACTGATTACGAGATCCAGCCTTCTTGAGCGGCAAGCTCTTCATTTATTCTCCTGGGTAGGGATTCTACTAACTTACTGATCGGCTTGTTAACCACTCATTAGCCGGTCACATCTCTGTTATGCACTGTTGGCAAGTACTGGGCTTGTACCTGTACCTGCAACAGTGATGGTCAAGTCTTGAATGAGCTCACACGCGGGGCCACACAATGATCTCTGGTTGATTGTTTCAAAAGTTTACAATTCTCAAACCGAAAAAGATTTCCCTGCCTGGTTTCGGAGCTTGTGGATTCTTCAGACTTAAGCTGATACCCCTAGTGAGGGGGGCATACGCTCGATCCAGGTACGAAAACTCGACTGAATACTGCCGTCTAATCTATATTAATAAAACAAAGAGGTATGTCTGTGTGTTTGTTTGTTTGTGTGTGTGTCCGCATGAGAATCTCGGAAACTACACTACCGATCTGTAATGATGATGGATGGTGTTATATGTAGTGATGATGATGGATGGTGTTATATGTTGTGATGATGATAGATGGTGTTATATGTAGTGATGATTAGGCAATAAAATAATAACAGTTTAATACTTTAAAAAACATAATTTGCTGTACCGATGTAGTGGAACTTACATACACCGTTAAGGAACTATTGATGGAATTAGAAGTTTTGGGGACTGAACAGTAGTTGCAAACAGGGAGTTGCTCAGAGAGACAGACTACTCAGTTGAAGTTCTGGTGAATTTTCTTGAAGAAAATGAGCCTCACCTGGTGCCTGATAAAGCAAATGTTTATGAACAGATCTTGCAAGCGATACAAGCGGAGCAGGGAGGTATGATCTTTCTCGATGCACCTGACGGGACAGGAAAAACATTCCTGATCAACCTTCTGTTGGCCAAAGTACGTCATCGGGGGAAAATTGCTCTTGCTGTGGCATCCTCAGGCATTGCTGCAACACTACTAGAAGGAGGACGTACTACACACTCAACTTTTAAACTGCCTCTCAATCTCGCTCACAATGAGAATCCAGCGTGCAACATCAAAAAAGGATCGGCAAAACTCTTAGAAAAATGCAGCCTCATAGTCTGGGATGAATGCACTATGTCTCACAAGTTAGCGTTTGAAGCACTGGACAGGACCTTGCAAGACATACGAGAAAATAACCAGCTCATGGGTGGCATTACAATGGTCATTGCTGGAGACTTTCGCCAGACCCTACCTGTCATTCCTCGAAGCACTCCAGCTGATGAACTGAATGCGTGCCTCAAGGCATCATACCTTTGGAGAAGTGTTCGGACACTCACCCTATCCACAAACATGAGAGTACATCTACCAGGAGATCAGGATGCTGGACAGTTTGCAAACCTTCTACTACAGATTGGGAATGGAACTTTCCCTGTTGATTCAGAAGGACAAATAATCATTCCTTAAGGGGACCTCTGAGTAGCAGTGGGCCCCAGAGGGACGATGCATAGGTCCACTGGCATGTGGTCACATTCTGGCGCCTATCAACCACTGCCCCGTTGCCATGCGGATTAACCTTGATAGGTATAAGCTACGGGAGGAAACCCCGAACGAAGATATCTGCAGTGGAGCCCAGCATCAGGCACACATCCTTTCAGAGCTCCAACAAGACCTCAACGGCGGTATAGGCGGAAGAGGTGAGCAGCAATGCACGATGGACAGGCGACTGAGGTGAAATCCAATAAATTGGACTATTGGCATTCCATTGCAACAATCTCTCTCCCCAGTCGTTGTAACTACTTGCACCACTGGATCAGGAAAAGGGAGAGCCAAGATGTGTGGTTGCAGCCTGCCCTCCTGCCTCACTATATAAATCAACTAACACGCATCCACCATTCAGCTAATCATACCTCTCATCACCATGAAACCCCTATTCCCCCCAAAAAGTCCTATGGCGACAGACGATTGGCGACGGGAACAGGCAGATATGAATGCCGGCAATCTCTAGTCACAACTCTGCACATGGGCGGCTTAGGTAAGATCGTTGTTTATGCACTAGGATCTAGGCAGCGGTACAATCTAGTCCTGTCTATGCGACTGAGCAGACCTTACCTTTTCTAGCCCCCTCTCCATGTGAGGTGAGCCACCCTGCTCACCCCACATGAGGAGGGGCTAGAAAAGGTACCCTAAACATAGTCTGTTCAACTTTAGGAATTTTTCTGACGGCGGGTCATCAATGATGCATTGACATGTGTAGATTTCAGGAATAACCTGGGTCAATTTTCCTGTTGCTACTGAAATGAGACAATGGAAAATCGTATTTGCAGTTTTATTTAGTAATGTTTGACAATAGGTATCGAGTTTTTTTTACTTTCCTCCTTGTAGCAAGAACACAAGCCACACACGGAACCTCTGTATTACAACGACTGACTCTACTTTTGCAAACGCGTTATACAAAAACGGCCACACAATGCAAACACTATGTACAGACACACACATACACACATTATATGTTCAAAGTCCGCGTGTTAAATGGACTAAAAATGAAGTACATATATGTACCTCGCGTTTCATACCAGCTGGATTCGGTAAAATGCTACTGACACCACATACGAGGCACGGGCAGTTTCCCAATGAGGTTCACGGCGCCATCAGCTCGATGAACAGGCTTTGTGTGAAATATAACAGAGTCTAGAACTGCTTTTAGTGTCCTTGTGGCCTAGCCGGTAAGCGTTCCCTAGTCACACCCAGTAGGTCGAGGGTTCGATTCCTTGCTGGTGAGGTCGTTGATTATATGTTCAAAGTCCGCGTGTTAAATGGACTAAAAATGAAGTATATATATGTACCTCGCGTTTCATACCAGCTGGATTCGGTAAAATGCTACTGACACCACATACGAGGCACGGGCAGTTTCCCAATGAGGTTCACGGCGCCATCAGCTCGATGAACAGGCCTTGTGTGAAATATAACAGAGTCTAGAACTGCTTTTAGTGTCCTTGTGGCCTAGCCGGTAAGCGTTCCCTAGTCACACCCAGTAGGTCGAGGGTTCGATTCCTTGCTGGTGAGGTCGTTGATTATATGTTCAAAGTCCGCGTGTTAAATGGACTAAAAATGAAGTATATATATGTACCTCGCGTTTCATACCAGCTGGATTCGGTAAAATGCTACTGACACCACATACGAGGCACGGGCAGTTTCCCAATGAGGTTCACAGCGCCATCAGCTCGATGAACAGGCTTTGTGTGAAATATAACAGAGTCTAGAACTGCTTTTAGTGTCCTTGTGGCCTAGCCGGTAAGCGTTCCCTAGTCACACCCAGTAGGTCGAGGGTTCGATTCCTTGCTGGTGAGGTCGTTGATTATATGTTCAAAGTCCGCGTGTTAAATGGACTAAAAATGAAACATACATACATATGCTCACATACTATCTTCTTCACCTCTTGATCTTGGTGAGGCCAGGTCGTGCTTTCTCCTATTCCTAGATATCAGAAGTCTGCTCACCAATTGGGACTTGATCATCCCATCCCTTTTCTCGTGACTGTAGACATGAGCAGCTGCCTCTGTGACTCTGAGCATTTGAAGGCCAGTCTGGCACCTCCATAGGCCTGTGCACAAAGTGCTTGACTTGAGCTGTGTTGGGAGAACAGGTAAGGGGAGGTTCAGTGACCCCAGTAGTCCAGTCTATCAACTCTGACAGCTTGGTGACATCTGGGTTTGTGTGCCTGGGCCCCTCCACCCAGCTGTGGTTGACTTTGATGCTGTACCAGTTCGGCAAGTACACCCCCACTATGAACTCCACTATTAGCTTGAAATTCTTCTTGTGCTTCCCTTTCAGTCCATGCTTAGACACCTACAGTCTGCACATCCTCAGTGCAGTTGTCAGCCACCTGCTATGACAGACTGTTCCGATTTCCAGCAGGATCAAGTTGTGGGGAAGCTCTCCAGTCCTGATGGCCTGGGCAATCCTTTAGCCATCAGACTGGTCTGTAGAGACGTCCCTCACAACCTCTTCACTCAGCTGGATCAGAGGAGGCCCCACACAGATCTTGGCAGACTTGGGATCTATCTCCAGCTCTGTAGTAGTGTCCAGCATCACGCCAATCTTGCCACTCGTTGAGCTGCTCTCTAAAAGCATGTGCAACAGCTGGATCCTGTAGTGTTTCGTCGCTTAGTGTTAAAGCCTCCTCTGGCGTGTTGCCTTTGCCGTTTTGGGGCAACGTGAAGGGAGAGTTTTGCTTTGACCCACCGATGATCTATGTCACAATGGTCTGAGCCATGCATGGCTCGGGTGATGAGGACATCTCGGCGATCTCTTTGAGATGCCAATATTTGGATGGTGGGTGTTGTCAAAAATCCTCGAGCTTGTCGGTCTGCCTAAACAAGGTGTTGGTGAGAGTGATGTTGTGTTCACCACACTTGCTGTGGATGAGCAGGCCGTTGGGATTACACTTGCCTACTCCATTTCTTCCTATGGTTCCTTGCCATATTTCAGCCTTTCTGCCAAGTCTGGCATTGAAGTAACCTCGGAGCACAACCTTATCTTCACTGGAGATAGAGGTTAGCGCTCTGTCAAGGTTGTCATAAAAGGCCACCTTTATGTCATCCTCTGCATCCAATGTTAAGGTGTTATGCACTGATGAAGAAGGCATGGCGTGAGTGATTCAGTAGGACTCAAAGTGTTATGAGGATCGCATTGATCCCAACAGGCATTTCAGTTAGCCTATGTAAGATGGATTGGCGAATGGCAAAGCCAACTCCATAATTGCGGTTTTTCTCCACAGCAAGCTTACCCTTTTAGAAGAAGGTATATTCGGAACCCCGTTCTGTGAATCGACCCTCGCCTGGGACCCAAGAATCACTAATGGTTGCAATGTCGATGTTATCCCTAGACAGCTCTTTTGCCAGTATCTAGTATCCAGAAGGGTCTTGACATTCCATGCAGTGACCATATGAGGTTGTTTAATTGTTTTTGTTTTGATCTGAGATTGTGATTATGTTTGGACTGCATAAGGATGACCTTGCTGGGTGCGGTTCCCTAGTCAGGTTGGAACTTTATGCAGACTATGTTTAGGGCACCCCTTCTAGCCCTCTCCCTATGTAGGGTGTGGAGAGTGGTTCCTGGTAAGGGGTGCTCAGTCGCACAGACAGGACCGGATTGCAGTGCTGCCTCGATCCCAGGGCATGGACGACAATCTTACTATGCCGCCCATGTGATGAGTTGTGATTAGAGACTCCTGGCAGTCATCTCTGCTTGTCTCCGTCGCCACTCGTCTGTCTCCATAGGATTTTTTGGGGGATAGGGGTGACACTACTACATATACTGAGGGTAGTGGCACTAATACAAATACTGAGGGGTAGTGGCAATATTACATATACTGTACTTAGGGGTAGTGACAATACTACATATACTTAGGGGTAGTGGCACTCTTACATAATTACTTAGGGGTAGTGACACGTCTACATATACTTAGGGGGAGTGGCACTACTACATATTTACTTAGGGGTAGTAAAACTGCTACATAATACATATAGTCAGAGGTAGTACTGCTATTGCATGTACTCAAGAGTCATTGCACAGCCGCCATTACACGTACTACTCAAGGGTAATGTCTCTACTACATATAGTATGGATTATATGGTATGAACACTGTTGCATCAGTAAATTAAGAAGACAATAAAAAAAAATATTTAGAAACAAAGACACTGGTAAGCCGAGGCAACATGTCTCCCCGAGTCCGAACAACAGTTCACATTTAAAGTCTTTGGGCTACTTAATCTTTGACCTCAAAAACCCTTTAAAATGCCAAAATAACACAATTAAGAAATGGCTTTGGGCGTATTCACCTAATATGCAAGTCTGCCAAGTTTCAAATTGTCTCATAATCGAGGAAGGAGAATATGAAGACACACAGGCAAATCAATAACCCAACCCCTCAACAGAAATATAATATAATTGTAAAATAATCACATATACAGAACAAAAACTGTCTGAGAAGCGTATCTGAGTCATTCACTTCTGCATAGTTTGGCCAATCTACAGTAGACTGAATATTATCTCGCTGGCCCTACCTTGTAGACTACTTTCTCTTGACATCTGTCTTCTGGTGATGACATATGGAATGTTGGGTGCAGGTCAAATGAGCCCCAGCTCTGTTAGATCCCAATGTAACCTAATTTAACCATTCGAATTAGGGCCCTTTACAATAAAGTCTCAATTATACTAAAACACAGTGACCAGATGTATCAATGATCTCATCTATAATATAACATACAGTAATGTGTTCACAGTGGGACCTAGTATGTAGCAGACGGGCGCTCTACTCCACCACACAGGCGATGGTGTCAATTGGGGATTTCATCGGATCTCTGGTTTTTGGCTGCCTTATAGAGGAGTAAGTACTGGCTCTGGGACTCTGTCAGGTATAGTATAATCTTGCTGATTGATATATGTGTAACATAACAGGTTTTTTTTTTATAATAGTATGATTCCACACACACACACATCTATATTACATATATATATATATATATATATATATATATATATATATATATATATATATATATATATATATATATATATATATATATATATATATATATATTACACTTGGTGAGTGAAATATTAGGCCATATGCGTTATTGTGATATTCATCTAGTATTTATTCATTTAATAAGTACTGTAGGTTAAAAGTGTGTTCATGATTTGTTTGCATTAAATAAATAGGGTAACTATTTTATAATTTATGAAACCGATTTATGTTGTAGACAAGTAAGATATCTTTTTATTTTGGAGAAACTTAGGTTGGATGGTTGTAAAAATAATATTTAATACAATTCACCCCCCCCCCCCAAAAAAAAACAAAAACAAAAGAAGAATTAGCACTTGGTAAAGATCACATTATAACACATGCTATCCATTATTCTAATCTTATTTTACGGGCACAAAATACACCCAAACAGCTGAAATGAACTTCCAACGTCATTAAAGAATGATTACAAATAAATAAAATCTTGTCGTACCATCATCCCCGGATAGTGAAGGAAGTTGATGGAAAGGTAATAATACAATGTGCCAGCTCTGAGAAACGTAAAATGAAACCCGAACCGTACGACGTAGGGGCAGTGTAACACAAGGTCTGCAATGTGTAGATTAACGCTCGGACAGATAAACTGACACACGGAGAGAAAGATTGATGCAAGGATAGACAGACTAATGCACAAACCAATACTCTGACGTACAGATACATGGACGGCCCACACTCCTGTACTGTATATCTTATGTGGACCTGAGAGCCCATCAGAATGGATGGGTGGTAACCGAATTTTCTAATGAAATAGACCAGAAAGTATTAAATAAATAAGGATTAAAATTGCTCAAAAGTCATGTAACTGCGAAACGCTCAGTGATTGTCTGTGACGTCACTATATTGTAATGAGTCAGCCAGTTGATGTGAGTGCTTTGACAGCCACCTTTGACCAAATAGTGCAAGGGCATTAGGTATCAACCCAGAAAATAATAGGGAACGTTGATTATTTATGGAAAGTTACCTGGATGTCCAATGAGCCCAATGGAGAAAAGTCCCTCAGAGTTCTGGCTGTGGCAATTATTTTTCAAGTGGCCGCTGTCATGGTTGAGCTGTGTTATATTACACACTTAATCTATCACGAAACTAAATAGGATGTATCCTCATTAATATAAATCCAAGATAGCGCCATTTTAGGTGTCGAAGCAGTTGAATTTGCCATAACTTGGTTGTTATTGAAGATAGGATGATGAATTAGTAGTCTGCACCCATGTTTTAGGGCATGAAGAACTCAATTAAGCCATCAGAAACACAATAGGATATGCCCTGATTAACATAAATACAAAGTGATCTAAAATTCATTTTTAAGGTAAATCAGTGCATTAATCTTGATCTTGGTGATATGCACTATTCTATGGGTAATCATAAAACGTGTTTCAGGCTGATAGAATAAAGTAAGCAAGACAAAAATACAAGAGAATATCTTAGTCAGTCATGAAACAACAGGATTGACACTACGCAGAATCGGAATAGTGTTAATGAGGCTTTAAATGAAACATAATTAGTGACTGAACGGTTTTTAATCCACCTATTGCATGGTTGATACATTCCTGAATGCCCTGTATGAATAGTACTTGACTGCAGCAGAAGTGGGTGGAAGCGACTCGAACAGAAATCCAGAAAACATCAATGACTTTCGGCTGACACGTTTCATATACATCATGTGGCGATACTTGTCTAAAGATGTTTTGGTTGCACCATACAACCTAAGCATGAACATCTCCCCAATGCGTGCGATCTCGTCATGGACCCCTTAGCCTCGTTTGAACACGTCAAGTATTTCCCAGTTCTCCTTTCCACCTTGCAGGACTGAGACAGCTTTCTTTTTCCCGACACAGAAGAGTTCTGAAACAGTGTCGCATCCAGCCATCGCGTGGGCAAAAAAGGATGTGGTTTTGCAATACATCTGAATCTTCCCGTTTACCTGTTGCAATCACTGTAAATATCCGTTAGCGTGATTCTTCAGGTTCCTTAGAATTATCATAAATAAATGTTTATAGGTTAAATTATCAAACCCAAATGGTCTTTTCTCCATTTATTAAGAAGATAAATTAGTGCACAAATAGTTGTAATATCACCGTAATTAACGCTAGGTGTTGTAAACACTAATTAATAATATGAAGCTGATATGTATCCGAGCTTCAGGAGCCTCACGTGAATCGTGGGCGAGAGAGTAAGGGTAAACTCAATTCATAGGCCTGGGGCCTGGTCCTTAATGTTTGCATAGCCAGGACAGAGGGTTATAGGAAAGATGTCAAGAGGTCATATTTTAGACAAGAAGATTAATTACCCTACATCACTCGCTTCAATATCAGAGAGAAAACGATAGAAACTTGTTCATAGTTTAATTGCAATGGGGGTAGTAGTTATATAAATATAATGTATGTAGTCCACATTTGTATAAGTATTACTGTCTGTTAGACAGGGGCGAATATACATCATGCATTGTTTGTTTGGTTTGCTGTATACTGCATTTCTAGCTCCAAGTTGTTTGTGGCTTTAACCAGCATAACGAGCAAATCTGTGTCAGGCTCAGCAATAGGGAGTGACAGTTTTGCAAAAGTTTTCAAAATCTAATTGCTTGGGTTGGAATATTTGTCTATCGACCACGCTAATTCCGAATATGTTTGAGTTTTTTACACCATTGCATTAGAAGGTTTGTGGATACTTTTGGGTTTGGCATGAAAAACGCGAAAAAACTGTAAATAATAAAGGGACTGGCAATGTGGCACAACCTGTTAAAATCAAGTTATTGAATTGGATTATTCGACTACTGTGTACACTGGTTCATAATATGCTATTGTTTTACAACTCAATGCGCTACAAATTATGCCGATATTTTTGCTGCAAGTCACCACATACGTATATTTCGAAAACCAGGGCCCAATATTACCAACGGCGTGGATAGATTCCGTGGAATGAATTCAGGACATTCCCGCTCATGGAACATTACCAAACTCCGTATATGTGCCAATGGCAGGCCAATGGCAATATTTACAGAGTTTGTTGAGGCTCCCTGGACGGGAATGCCCTGAATTTATTCCACGGAATCTATTCACGCCGTTGGTAATATTCGTCCCAGGACTGATCAACGAATTCAGCCCAAGTAGCTTGACTTGGACAGTAAAGGACAAAATCTCAGTCCGTACTTTTGAATAAAATATTGTTCAATAGGTGGTGATATTGAAGTGCTGAAAGTTGTTTTTTCTGTGTTGTTTTGCAGTTAGTTCAAAGGGCCGCCACCAAGATGGGTCGTCCTAAGATTAGCAACACTCAGCTGCGCCAGGGTAACGATAAGTGTTCGGGGTTCGGATGCCTCTGCCATCTAACAAGTTGCCTCTGAACAAGGAAGTTGGAAGTGCCCTGGCTTATGAAGCAGAAAACGAGAGGTTAAGGAGAAGAACAAATGCTTTTGATTATATGGATGCCACCAACAAGGTGACTGAGAAGGTACTGGATGTGTATAGGAAGGCCACTGTCCCCACTATCTCTGAAATCAGGGTGAAAATGAGAGTCCACGACCTGTGGAGGATGCGGAGGGAGACGATGATGATGAAGGGAAATGGACAGAAACAGAAAAGGAAGAAAACGAAGAATGGGAAGCTGAAGATGAGGTTCGAGGATATAGCTGAGAAGTTGTTTGATGTGGCAGACGACAGCAAAGTGCACGAACGAGAGAAAAGCTTCCTGGCAGCCCAGAGGAAACCGGGAAGGGAGGGCTGCATTGATGGCGTTGACAAAATTGTGACTGCCAAGCTGAAAGAAGAGAGGGAGAAGGAAGCGAAGAGGGCAAAGAAAAGGGCTGAGGAAGAGAGGAAAACTGAGAAGATGAGGTCAAAGAGTAAGGAGGAGATGGAGAGGATGTCGTGTAAAGTGTCGGCAGTGGATGACAGTGCTCAGGAAGAAGATAGTGATTATAAGGATGTCAATGACAACGAGTTCAAGGCTATGGTCGACAGGAGAGCAAGATCAGAGAAAAGGAAAAGGGAGAAAGAAGCCGAGGACAGGATCGGAGAAACTGCTGACAGGTTCAAGGTATCCAATGATGCAGTGGCTCACATCGCAAACACCATCCTCTCCATCTCCTCCTTACTCTTTGACCTCATCTTCTCAGTTTTCCTCTCTTCCTCAGCCCTTTTCTTTGCCCTCTTCGCTTCCTTCTCCCTCTCTTCTTTCAGCTTGGCAGTCACAATTTTGTCAACGCCATCAATGCAGCCCTCCCTTCCCGGTTTCCTCTGGGCTGCCAGGAAGCTTTTCTCTCGTTCGTGCACTTTGCTGTCGTCTGCCACATCAAACAACTTCTCAGCTATATCCTCGAACCTCATCTTCAGCTTCCCGTTCTTCGTTTTCTTCCTTTTCTGTTTCTGTCCATTTCCCTTCATCATCATCGTCTCCCTCCGCATCCTCCACAGGTCGTGGACTCTCATTTTCACCCTGATTTCAGAGATAGTGGGGACAGTGGCCTTCCTATACACATCCAGTACCTTCTCAGTCACCTTGTTGGTGGCATCCATATAATCAAAAGCATTTGTTCTTCTCCTTAACCTCTCGTTTTCTGCTTCATAAGCCAGGGCACTTCCAACTTCCTTGTTCAGAGGCAACTTGTTAGATGGCAGAGGCATCCGAACCCCGAACACCTTATCGTTACCCTGGCGCAGCTGAGTGTTGCTAATCTTAGGACGACCCATCTTGGTGGCGGCCCTTTGAACTAACTGCAAAACAACACATAAAAAACAACTCTCAACACTTCAATATCACCACCTATTGAACAATGTTTTATTCAAAAGTACGGGCTGAGATTTTGTCCTTAACTGTCCAAGTCAAGCTACTTGGGCTGAATTCGTTGATCAGTCCTGGGACGAATATTACCAACGGCGTGAATAGATTCCGTGGAATAAATTCAGGGCATTCCCGTCCAGGGAGCCTCAACAAACTCTGTAAATATTGCCATTGACCTGCCATTGGCACATTCCACGGAATCTATCCACGCCGTTGGTAATATTGGGCCCTGGTTTTCGAAATATACGTATGTGGTGACTTGCAGCAAAAATATCGGCATAATTTGTAGCGCATTGAGTTGTAAAACAATAGCATATTATGAACCAGTGTACACAGTAGTCGAATAATCCAATTCAATAACTTGATTTCAACAGGTTGTGCCACATTGCCAGTCCCTTTATTATTTACAGTTTTTTCGCGTTTTTCATGCCAAACCCAAAAGTATCCACAAACCTTCTAATGCAATGATGTAAAAAACTCAAACATATTCGGAATTAGCGTGGCCGATAGACAAATAATCCAACCCAAGCAATTAGATTTTGAAAACTTTTGCAAAACTGTCACTCCCTACTCAGCAAGGATGATAGGGTGTTGTAGGAGCTCTGCAGAATGCAAGGCAGAGATACAAATGAGATCGTCAGCATTTGCCTAGCTCTGGCTGCATGTAATGCCAGCATGTCCAAACCTTGGTAAGCATCCGTGCCTTGTTGTGGCAGTTGGACAGAAATTCTTTCTGTGAAGTTGAAACTATGGTGACAAGATCGAACATTATCTTAGCTTAGGTGTTCTGAGTAGCACGGTGCTCTTGCTCAGCCACTTTATCCAACGTAACATCACTAGTGTAGCCATTAAACACGGCAATGCCTTCAGTTGTTCTATCGTTGTTTGTTGACTTACATAGTGCTGCACAGGGATTATTTTTATTTGGTATAACTTAGCTATTCATTTGTGTATTTAGGAACTTGTTCATTTTCATGTACGTATTATTGATTGTGTTTGATTCTGATTTATATCTGTGTGTGTGTGTGTGTGTACTTACCTTCCTATGTTTGAACCATTTTAACTTTAAGTGGGGAGGATTCAGAAAGTTTCAAGTCTTTGATTTTTTATAAAAGTTCTAGATATTAAAGAATAACCTCAGTTGTAAAATACTTTATTTGTAAATTTGGCATGCCCTATCTCTTAGCCTTGTGGATATGTTATTATGGCCAGAAATAGTGAAAGATCTCTTTTTACAAGTGTTTAACCGAAATGTATTTTTAGAGACATTTACGCTGAAATGTCTTGGGGGCCTGTAGCTACTTATCTAAGTGTTACCTGTTCCCTTATTTGTCTCTCGAGTTTGCTATCACTTTGTCGACTAGGTATACCCCAAGTCCAAAGACAATAGCCTTGATTCTCTGGCAGATAGGTTGGAACTCCGTCACAAATGTCAGCGTATGTGGAGGCAGTCAGTTTTGCAGGCCAGGAAATAGTGTTAATAGATGACGCCCTTCAACAACATAGTAGTGATCTTGGGGAAATGCTGCTTGAGGTGTACCGGTAGCTGGTTCTTTCAGGGTGTGGGCCAGAATGCTTTTAGCAGTCTTTCGCATGATTGACATATTAAGCAATGCTGGGGTATGGTTTCCGAACTCATACTGCAGGTATTTCTCCATCTCTTTCTGCTCCTTTACAACTCATGTCACTCATGAATAGCAATGTTCTATTGACTTCCGTTCCAGGCCATGGACGACCACACTGTAGTTGTCACCTGTAATTAAATTTGCTTGATCAGCATTTGCCGACGGATCAGGAACAATACCAGTTGTGATGGACACCATACCTTCGATTCTTGAGTAGGAGAAAGGGAATGAACTCTCAACCAATTTAGAAACATACTATAGTCCTTAACATCATGAACAGTGCTGCAGCCGCGGAGGTTGTTGTGCTGATCGGAAGTTTCCAAGAGCATTGCAGATAGGAACACACTGGGCAGCACATGTACTAGTTTTGTCTGGAAGCTTGGAGTTACACCTCGGCCATGCAACTAACGTCCAGGATCCTCGAGCATTCGCATGATAACCTGCTCGATAGTTTGATCGGTTAAATTACCACTCCAGAACTTGTCAGCTCCCCTTATTGTGAAGTAGCCATCATCAGGAAATTTCTTAAGCTGATTTTTACTCATGATGTTTAGGAACTTCTTCACGAAATCCAGATACCTTCTGCTACAGCGTGCACATGAAAAATGCCCGGCTGCATGAAGAATGAGAATTATTTCAGTCACCAGTACGCTCTACGCGAATGAAGAGCATCAACACACGTACACTTGACGGAGAGAGTTGAGCCACAAGTTACCAGTACGACTCTCTCCTGACAGATCCTCCACCAGGTCATCCAGGATCTGTGCGAGTTGAGTAACCACTGTATCCTCCAATACAATGTATCTGATGTATATCTTGCAGGCGCTTCAGGTTGACTACATACAAGCAGCTGGGGGCCTCGAACATCAGCGTAGTGAGGGCCACTACGAAGAGCACGTGAGTAAGCAAGCTCAGTCATTATGTGCTCAACACTGTTTTCCAGAGATTCTCAAGACCACTGGCATCCATTATAAAACCTTCTGAACCCATGTAAGACATGATGCGGTGAAACCCTCCAAGTCTAGCACTGATCCGGCCAATCTCAGGAGAGGCTTGAACTATGTCATTGTAAAGGCCTGGGACTTAGGGATAGAAATCCCTTACCAGGCTTATCAGGATCTTAATAAAGGAAAGTCAAGGACCATGGTTTTCCGAGGAATAACAAACAACCGTTTGAGATTGGCATCTCTTTACTATAAAAATATAACACAAAACTCTGACACCACTCAACAACCATCAAATAATTACGGGAGTCAAACAATTAAAGGAAGCAAACACTTAAAGGAATCAAACAAATAATGGGAGTCAGCAATTAAAGGATTCAAACAATTAAGTGGAGTCAACAATTGATAGAATCGAACAATAAAGGGGAGTCAGCAATTAATGGAATCAAACAATCATAGAAACAAACGATGAACAAATATTTCCTACGGCAGTGGCCCTGGGGGAAGGTTCTGGAACAAGGTGATACACACTGAGGGTAGGGAAGCGTCCACTTCCATTCCACACTCGGCGACGTCTTGAAAAGGCAGGAGAACACCGGGGCACCGACGGAATGTGATGAACTGATGGTCGTGGTATGCGGTAGTGGTAGACGACCAGAGAGTTGGCAGTTGATAAGTGAAGGTCTGAGAACACAGCCCACGAGTCCAGGACCTATGATGAGATCACAGCCAGAATTTGACGAACAGCAGGGTAGCTAGATACTGACGGTATGGCGGCTGGGTTGAATCTGCCGGGGGCGGAGATAGTCGCTGCCGTTCTCACCTCGGTCCAACCACCCCAAGTGTCGTCTGCACCAGCAAACGAGCGAGTTAGCAGCGGTAACCAGCCGGAGGATCGTTTCCTCCCTTACAGTCATCTGCTTTGTTGTAGGCTGTCCCCATGTCCATGTTTTGCCTCTCTTAACTGTTTGTGCCAACAAAAGAGCTGTATAGATAATTATTACAAACAAAACACCATCCTTTCATGATTAATCACCAATTTATGACGAATTCAGTTTTATCGACATACAAAGGCGGCTTTATTGCAGTTATGGTAATTAGGGTACATCCTGTTTAATTTATGATGATTTAATTTGCTTCCTCTTGCTAAAAAACATGGGAGTAGGCACCAAAAGCTCCTTTCTATCCTATATATTAAACGAGATATGATAGATTAAATGTGGTATAACACCACTCGACCATTACGGGGACCATCTTGAAAAAAAAATGCCACAGCGGGAATCCTTAGGGACTTTTCAACATTGGAATCAGTGGACATCCAGGTAACTTACCCCAACAAAATGTCAGCTTTCTTTTTTTTTCCGGATTGCTATTGGTACTTGTTCTAATGCACTGCAAAATGCTTTTCAAGGAAGGGAAAAGACACTGTGGTGCCTCGTTCCAATGTGTAAGAGTACGGACAGAGTCACACCAGGAAAAATATTCGTCACAATACAGAGGGAATGAAGATAAGGAATATATGGTGGCTTGTTGCTCACCGAGAGTTTCCCATATCAGAGCTTTGCTTCTACTGTTGTGAAGATCATTTAAATGTGAGCATCAAGTTAATATATACTGCCACGTCTTTAATGTAAATATAAATGAATCAGATATGTGGTATCATCGTGTGTATTTGATTGGTGATTGCCAAAAAGAAGCATAGAAAGATGAAAACTTTTTCTAAGTTTTTAAAGTCAGGAAAGGACCTGGGACAGCCATGACAAGAGGATTTGCTTGGGACAATGAGAGATAGGCTGGGGATAACCAGGGAACATGATGGGGTGCCCTAGGGACAGGCTGAGGCCAAATACTCACCCTGGCCTGCTACCTTTTGTAGCTAAGGTTTCATTAGATTCGGTGAGGTTAGCCAGATACCTTAGGTTATTTTGTTGCGTCTTGTTAACTTTATGTTGTTCCTTTCAATATCTTGCCATGTTCGTTATCAAAAGGTAAAATAAAAAACTATATAAAGTTCCACCCCTTGTATGACTGCTAAGGCTTATTTATAAAATTTTATTAAAGTACCTTGTACTTGGGTATAATATTCTTAATTGAAAAATTAACTGCCACACATGGTAACTGATGTTAAAATGAATTTTTCTCCCCACGTTTTCTAGAGCAAATTTTAGGAACATGAATTATTGGGACTGTTTCTCTTGCAAACAAATCTTTGTTAGACCCTTAATCTCTGCATTTTCCCAGTATGACATAGGGAGTATGAAAAACAAATGATATAGGCTATATATTTCTTTTTTTTTTTTTTTTTAACAGGGATTAGCCCACCCTGACACAAGTCACTAACCCACATCGGATCCTGGGGAACGAAATACTACTACTACTACTAATAATAATTAATAAATAAATAATAAATAATCAAATAATAATTATAATTAAAAACACAATAATAATAATAATAAAATAATAATATAATAAAATAATAATATAATAATATAATAAAATAATTATATAATAAAATAATAATATAATTAAAAACGACCAAAAGTGAGAAACAATATGCAGTATATACTATATATGCTGTGTTGTCAATAGTAAGAGAAACAATTGAGACTCTGCAGTTGTGTGTAAATAAGGCAGAAAGTCAGATGAGCAACCTGAGACTAGGTCAAAATTTTTGTGATGCCATATGGCAGCAGGGACTACCATTAGATAACACAATAATTATCTAAAGCCAACATTTCAAATAATTATGAAAAAATATGCATCCACGAGAAAAACAGTAAACTGTACATTTTGCCGAGATTTTCACTAATTTACGTTTCTAATGCCTGTAAATTTGTTCAAAAAATGCGTTTGCGAATGTATTGTATACTATATATTAATAGCCACAGTACAACTGTCTGGTAATATATTGATGTTGATATATTAAAACAGCTTATTTAGCCAGAAAAATTCAGATACAGAGTCGATAATAATAACATTATTGACATGGCTAAGCCAATTGAGAGCCTGAGCTCAACTTTAAATATTAAAGTTTCTAGAATACAAGTACTGTTGCCTTCCTCACAGCCAGTTATCACCTGGTTACCAACCTATGTACACTTTGACCATACTTCTAACAAATATTCTTGCTTATACCCTCTAGGAAATAATGACAGTAATGATATATATAATGATGGTTAATGAGTGCACCACCAAGTTAAACAGCAATTTCTCAGTCGTTCGGGAGCTGGGTGAACACGTCCGGGGACTAGCACCAGAACACGTCCACCTAGCTCCCGAACGACTGAGAAAACGACTGAAAAGCAGAAATATGTTGCAATGTTTACCCAGCAACAAGCATTCCCAATCCGAAGTTCAAACCCTGTCATCACTTGTATACTGACCCCTATCTTCACGAATATTATGCTTTCTTAAATAGCAACGACGAGTTTATGAGAGTTTCGTAGGTTTATTAGAAGCCTATTTAGATCTCTAGAAAATATATATTCTGCATGTGTATGCTGCAGATCAGATGATACTGTAAACAATGGGGCTTACGACTTGTATTTTGTTACTGTTCACTGCAATTTTATAACTTACAAAATGCCTCTGACTCGCATCGTTAGAAATGCACAACTTCCCTGAACAGGGCTGTTAGGATCTGAAGTAGCCATCTACTGTAAACTTCTGCTGTAAGCTCCCGACTGCCGGTGTTGAGTCGTCTGCTTCCAGTTTCTGACGTCACCACCAATATGGCTGCCGTTTTCTCCGAACCACAAATAATTAACTTATCTCGACTAAATCACTATGGTTTTAACATTAATTTAAAAACAATATATATATATATATATATATATATATATATATATATATATATATATATGTATATATATATATATATATATATATATATATATATATAGATATAGATATATATATATATATATATATATGCTGATAACCACCAGGAAAGAAGAAAACACGAAGTTCCCAAGCGCTTTCGTGTAATTCACATCTTCAGGGGTGAGTACAGACTAGATAGAGTAATGCAAAACAAGATGAATATATACAGAGGAGGGTGAGACCAGGTCCACAATGGTCAGGTAATGACCCTACTAATCTTTAAATGGCACACAACGGTTGGTGGTTGGGTCAGATGGGACAGTGACCCGCCCTCTCACCTGATCACAAATCTTCTTAATTACAAAGTTGTCCAGCTTGTACATGCCGTTACTCAAATTCATGTTGAATGCTTCGGTATGTTTAATAAGACTAGATTCTATGATGTTCCTACTATCAATTGAATTACATGGTAATATTGAGGAGGCATTATCCCAGTCAATGCAATGCTTGTTATCCCTCAAATGAACAAACAGAGCATTGGATTCCTGGCCTGTCCTAACACTGTATTTGTGTTGTTTAATTCTAGTTACAAGATCTTTACCTGTCTGGCCTAAGTAAAACATATTACATTCCTTGCAAGGAACTTTATAAATGCAACCAATTGTGTTGTTGGGGGAGTTCTTGATTAACATTTGTTGCATTTATAAAGTTCCTTGCAAGGAATGTAATGTGTTTTACTTAGGCCAGACAGGTAAAGATCTTGTAACTAGAATTAAACAACACAAATACAGTGTTAGGACAGGCCAGGAATCCAATGCTCTGTTTGTTCATTTGAGGGATAACAAGCATTGCATTGACTGGGATAATGCCTCCTCAATATTACCATGTAATTCAATTGATAGTAGGAACATCATAGAATCTAGTCTTATTAAACATACCGAAGCATTCAACATGAATTTGAGTAACGGCATGTACAAGCTGGACAACTTTGTAATTAAGAAGATTTGTGATCAGGTGAGAGGGCGGGTCACTGTCCCATCTGACCCAACCACCAACCGTTGTGTGCCATTTAAAGATTAGTAGGGTCATTACCTGACCATTGTGGACCTGGTCTCACCCTCCTCTGTATATATTCATCTTGTTTTGCATTACTCTATCTAGTCTGTACTCACCCCTGAAGATGTGAATTACACGAAAGCGCTTGGGAACTTCGTGTTTTCTTCTTTCCTGGTGGTTATCAGCATATACCTAGATCACGCGCACCTACAGTGATTTACTTGCATATATATATATATATATATATATATATATATATATACAATCAACACCTCAACCCGCCAGGATTCGAACCCACGGCCCACAAGCCTATGACTGTGACCGGGGAACGTTAACCGCTAGACCACCAGGATGCTAAAAGCAGTCCTAGACTTTGTTATATTTCACACAAAGCCTGTTCAACGAGCTTATGGCGCCGTGAACCTCTAATGGGGACCACCCGCACCACTTAGGTGGTCAGAGTAACGTTTTACCAAATCCGGCTTCGAAACACGAGGATCCATATATATTTCATTAGCCCAATAAAGCACGCGGACTTCTACATACAATCAACACCTCAACCCGCCAGGATTCGAACCCACGGCCCACAAGCCTATGACTGTGACCGGGGAACGTTAACCGCTAGACCACCAGGAAGCTAAAAGCAGTCCTAGACTTTGTTATATTTCACACAAAGCCTGTTCAACGAGCTCGTTGAACAGGCTTTGTGTGAAATATAACAAAGTCTAGGATTGCCTTTAGCATCCTGGCGGTCTAGCGGTTAACGTTCCCCGGTCACAGTCATAGGCTTGTGGGCCGTGGGTTCGAATCCTGGCTGGTTGAGGTGTTGATTGTATGTAGAAGTCCGCGTGCTTTATTGGGCTAATGAAATATATATATATATATATATATATATATATATATATATTGTATTTTTCTAACAATGTGTTACCCCAGGGCCGTCAACTCGTCCATTATTGTGTTGTTGGCAGTCTAGATAGAGGTAATGCAATGGAAATTGAGAGACTTTTAATTGTAGGACTTAAGCATGAAATATACCCACAATGATGGACTTCTGTATGAAATGCACCTTGTCTGGGTCTAACACTTAAGAATGAACATCAAGAAGATGGAAAAGGGATAAAAAGAGGTAACCTAGATTGGTCGTATATCAGAGGAAAGAGTTTCTATAAAGTCCTAGAGGCATTTTTGAGGAAAAGTCGACACACCACCTCTCCCCCCAAAATCGGGTGTGCTGAATCCAACTTTGGTGTCTGTTCCATCGTCAGACCACTCTTAACCCCTTAAATCGCGGAAAACATAATGGCTGCTTCGATCACTACTGCAGTATATCTAATATACTATAGGACTAGCTGTCTGTCTGTCTGTCTGTCTGTCTCTGTTCTGGGCAGCCGAAACGGCACAATCGTTTTTCATCAAACTTGGTGGAAAAATCGCAAAAAAAATTCGTAGAGTGGAACCCATGTCGATGGTTTCTTTAGGAAGCCATTATTAACCATTTTATTTAAGGTGAAAAACAATGCAAATCTACGGACTTGGTGCACCCTCACTCACTGTTCGCTGTCAGCCCACGATTGCAGTTATGCAGTTATCGTACGGCTCCCTCCTCCTTCTCCCCCCACTTTTTTTCTTAGCCTATTTTTTTTAATGTTGTTTGGATTAGGAAAGGAAGGAAGATGAGTAAATGGAAGAATAAAGAAGGGGAAAAAGAAAATAGTCAGAGATAACAGGTGGGGGGGGGGGGGGGGGGGAGCTGAGTTTCATCTTGCGTCTGGATGCGCACTTTTACCGGTACCAGACCATTTTCGGACCTTATAGCTACAGTGTGTACAGTATACTTATTCCTGTGGTTGACTGTACATGGAAAAGGAGAAGAGATAAAAAGATAATAACAGGAATGCATGGAGAAGATAGAAAGGGAGAAGAGAGACTGAAGCATTATTATCCTCAAGAGGAGAGGAAAGGAGATGGGGGAGAAGGTAGTGAGAGGTGGAGGTATGAATGGAGGGATGGGAGGACAGAATAAGAATGGTATAGAAGGATATTAGAGGAGGAGACTAGAGAAGGAGACAAAGGAAGGACAGCGATAAGTAAAACAAAAATCAGAACAAGTATTTGGATGATAACATGTAGAAATTAGTCGGTTAAATGTAGGTAAAAGGAGTAAGAATAATGAGATAAAACATAAAGAAGAAAGAGACACTTATTATAACAACCACGACCATGATTATAACAACCACGACCATGATTATAACAATCACAACCATGATTATAACAATCACGACCATGATTATAACAACCACGACCATGATTATAACAACCACGACTATGATCATAGCCACGACCATGATTATAACAACCACGACCATGATTATAACAACCACAACCCTGATTATAACAACCACGACCATGATTATAACAACCACGACCATGATTATAACAACCACGACCATGATTATAACAACCACGACCATGATTATAACAATCACAACCATGATTATAACAATCACGACCATGATTATAACAACCACGACCATGATTATAACAACCACGACTATGATCATAGCCACGACCATGATTATAACAACCACGACCATGATTATAACAACCACAACCCTGATTATAACAACCACGATCATGATTATAACAACCACGACCCTGATTATAACAACCACGACCATGATTATAACAACCACGACTATGATCATAGCCACGACCATGATTATAACAACCACGACCATGATTATAACAACCACGACTATGATCATAGCCACGACCATGATTATAACAACCACGACCATGATTATAACAACCACAACCCTGATTATAACAACAACGACCATGATTATAACAACCACGACCCTGATTATAACAACCACGACCATGATTATAACAACCACAACCCTGATTATAACAACCGTGACCATGATTATAACAACCACAACCCTGATTATAACAACCACGACCATGATTATAACAACCACGACCCTGATTATAACAACCACGACTATCAGGAAAACGCTGTCGCTCTACGCTGTCAGCCGGACGGCGAATGCACGCTAGCCAAGCACGAGCGATCGAACTTTCACGCTTCGGTAAACTGTACCACCGGACTCGCCACCGGGCACGAAGAGCCCACCATCACTTGTGACTGACTATATCTTGGCATATAGACACTAGCTAGAACAATACTTTTGGTGTCGTTTCATGGGTTTGGGGGTTCAAGGAGACCACTCATATTTAACTTTGTAAAACCTATGGATTTATTTTTCATTCGATTATTTTTTCTTCAGAAAACTGAGTAACTGAAGTGCGACATTTTTATGCATTTCAGGCAGTAATATATGTGAATGAGATGCACCAAGTTCCAGTAAACGTGCATTATGAATTTCAGGAAGGGAATTTTGTAATGAAGTTTAACGAAGTTGACCCAGACCATAGCCAGGAATGGCCCATTGCTACTGGAAAGAAGGGAGGTGACATATTTGGCATAATCAAAACTTCTACTACTGCTTTGAGTAGATGGACCCTCCCTTTAACCTGAGATCACAAATGTCATATGAAACAAAACTTCTGGAGGCTACAACCTTGACACAGAACCTGAAGTTATGCCTCAGCACAATGAGTCCATCAGTTCCTGATAGAACGTGACAACCAAGATAAAGGCAAAAATAATGATGGCTATAATGATATCACTGAAATTATTTTCTGTTGAGGGAATACCATTCTTGTAAGGAAAGACTTGGCCATAAAGCAACTTGGAGAGTCTGTTTCATGCTAGAAAGAAAGGACAGGCGTAACTCAACACATTTGTGAAGGACAGAATTTTAGCAAAAGACGCACAAAAGGTAAATTTTCGAGAACACTTGCACAGAAATAAAGTGCTGACATTTCCCTCAATGTTTGAGACAGAAACAAAGTCAACTAGGTCTAGGAAGAGAAGGTGCTGAAGGTGGACCGATCTATTTTTTAACGACTGATTATAGCTCATCAGGCGGGTAGGACAGTAAACTTCAATGCTCTTCTACCGGTCCCACTGGCACTGGAAGAAATGAATGGAGGTCTAAGGACAGGGCCCAAATCCGTTTTGTCCCATGTTCTAACAGAAGTGGCACAGTGTCCGTCAAAATTGGGTATAGGGGAGGTTAGTGATAATGCGACACTTATCGTTAGGTATTATGAAGTATCAATGCAGTCATCAACAAGAAATAGTCGCGCCAAAGGAGCCAGACTTATCAGAAGAGTAATTGAGAATGGTGATGTACCTCTGCCTTCACACTGGAGCAATTTCTTCGCTTTGTCAGAAAAATAAGACTGATTTGGTACGGTTTCTCTGTGAAGAGATGATACACGATGGTCGTAATGCACCAACGCTTGTCATATCTGGTGGGTGTATTGACAAGACAAGTAAAATCAACCAGACATGAAGAAGCTGACATAGGGATCTAAGATTGTAATAGCACATGCTCGAGACACTGATATTCTTCTGCTACTTCTTGTTCACTTTCACCATATGTCACACAGCCAAGAAAATAAAATTTATTCCATTACATGCACTTCTTGAACAAATGCCCTTTGATTCATCTGTGAATGAGACTACTTTGCTGGTCACACAAAGAAAACTGCGTGGAAAGTTTTTGAGCAACACAAAGAGCTACTTCACAACCTGGGAAAAAGTGACTGGACCCAGGAAACATTCAATGATGCAGAAGAGCTTGTGCAGACTTTATAAGGTTCAAAATACAAATACTACTGACAAGGCTTGGTGGCTGTTGTTCATGAAGTCTAACACGCCTGAATCCCTGCCACCCACGAGCGATGCCTTAAGATTCCCTGTGATGCGGTCACAGTATCAGGCAGCAATATGGAGACAAGTTCATGTTAACTACCCTAATTTACCCTCAAGGTGTTGGATTTACGCTGTAAATCTACAAACTCTGGTATGTCTTGTACAGCACAGTGCATCTGCAAAGACAATGGTAACTGCCATAACGAATGAGGATTCGAAATACAAAATTGAGTGACTCATTTATATAATGTGGAAGTTACACTTCACAGAACTGCTAAGATATCGTTTCGTGCGAGCGTGTGTGTGTGTGTGTGTGTGTGTGTGTGTGTGTGTGTGTGTGTGTGTGTGTGTGTCATACACAAAGGGAGGTGAAATCCGTCGAGTGTGGCAGCATTGTGTCAGTTTTAGGGCACAAGCACTGCTTGCTCTCTCGCTCTCAGCTGCCGCTACTGACTAGCCCTCGTGGCAAACAGGGAAGCAACTTGCATAAGTCTTTCCCTGTCAGTACACAGCCTCCTTACAATCAAGACTCCTGCTGTGCCTCCTCGTGGCAACACACGGTAGCTGGGTGCCCCATGGGCCCAGGATAGACTAGCAAGGGATTTCGGAATAGCAGTGGGCCCCAGAGGGATGACGCATAGGCCCACTGGTATGTGGACACGTCATGGCGCCTACCAACTATTGCCCTGCTGCCTTGCGGATTAACCTTGGTAGGTGTAAGGCTTCGGGAGTAAACCCCAAACGAAAAATTTACGGTGGAGCCGCGCATCAATCAGACATGCATACAGAGCTCCAACAAGACCCCAACGGCGGTATAGGCAGAAGAGGTGACACACCGTGAAAACCCATCGGGTTACACCGGTGGTCGAAGGCAATGCCTGAGGGACAGCCTACTAAGGCGAAGCCCAACAAACTGGGCTATCGGCATTCCATTGCAACTCTCCCTCTCCCCAGTCGTTGCAACAATTGCACCACTGGATCAGGAAAAGGGAGATCCAAGATGTGTGACTGCAGCCTGCGCTCCTGCCTCACCACATAAATTAACTCAAACGCAGCCATCATCCAGCTCATCATACTTCTCTTCATCATCAAAACCCCTATGTCCCCAAAAGTCCGATGGCAACGAACGAGTGGCGACGGGACAGGCAGAGATGAGTGCCGGGAGGCTCTAGTCAAAACTCTGCACATGGGCGGAACAGATAAGATGGTCGCTTATGCACTGGGATCTAGGCAGCAGTGCAGTCCGGTCTTGTCTGTGCGACTGTGCAGCCCTTTTGAGGAGCCACTCTGCTTACCCCACATGGGGAGGGGGCTAGAAAAGGCTCCCTAAACATAGCCTGCCTAAACACCCAAATTCACTAGCAACCGCACCCAGTAAGGTCATCCTTATGTGGTTGAAAACACAATCAAAATCACAGATCCAAACAAAAAAAAGCTATACAACTTCTTGTGGTTGCTGCATGGAATGTCAGGACCCTTCTCAATACTGGCACAAAGGAGTGTCCTGAAAAAAAGAACTGCCCTTGTGGCAAAAGAGCTGGCTAGGTATAACATCGACATAGCAGCCATAAGTGAGTCCCGGCTCCCAGATGAGGATCAACTTACCGAACGGGGGTCTGGCTATACTTTCTTCTGGAATGGTAAACCTGCTGCGGAGAGAAACCGCATTTATGGAGTTGGCTTTGCCATAAGCCAACGCATCCTACACTGATTAACTGAAATGCCTATTGGGATAAACGAGCACCTTATAATGCTTCGAGTCCCACTGAATCACTCACGTCATGCCTTTTCTATCAGTGCACATGCCCCAACAGCGGATGCAGAACTTGATAATCAAGGAGGCCTTTTACGCCGACCTCGACAGAGTGCTAACCTCTATCCCCAGAGAAGACAAGGTTGTCCTACTTGGTGACTTCGATGCCAGAATTGGTAGAGATGCTAACATTTGGCAGGGAACCGTAGGGAGAAATGGACTAGACAAGTGTAATCCCAACAGCCTACTCCTCCTCAGCGAGTGTGCTGCACACAACCTAACTATCACCAATACCTTGTTTAGGCAGGCCGACAAGTTGAAGTGTTCGTGGCAACACCCACGATTCAAATACTGGCATCTCACTGACTACATCATTGTTGGAGAAAGAGATCGCTGAGATGTTCTCATCACCCGTGCCATGAATGGCTCAGACCACTGTGACACTGATCTTCGGCTTGTCAGCTCCAAGCTCTCACTTCACTTCGCCCCAAAGCGGCGAAGGCAGCAGGTCTCCAGAAGAGGTTTTAACACTAAGTGTCTGGAGGTCACAGTGGTAGCACATGCTTTCAGAGAGCAGCTCGAACATGGGCTGATAAACAACCCAACAGCAAACACTGCAAATCCCAGTGCCGAATGGGATATTCTCAACGCTGCCATGACAAAAGCCTGCAGAGAGACTCTTGGCCAGATCGAAAGAATAAACTAGAACTGGTTTGATGAAATTGACCCGACAATTAATGTACTCATCGATGATAAACGTGCTGTTTTTATCGACTGTCAAAACAACCCTCAGTCTCGGACCAAAGCTGATTCCTTCCACAAGAAGAAAGCGGTGGCCAGGGGGAACTTTGCAATCTAAACAACGATTGTTTTAAAAATCAAGCATGTCAAAAAAAAAATGCAAATCAGCGCAAGATGCGAGAATTTTTCAAATTCTATTAAAACATTTTATGGGCCAATCACTCGTGGCGCAGCCCCCCTACGCTCATCCGACGGTAACTTCATAATCAAAGACGATGAAGGCCTCCTTCAGTGCTGGAAAGAGCACTACCATTCACTGCTCAACCGAAACACCGAGGTGGATGTCCTGACTACCCAACAGCATCCACAGCTGACACCTCTCAGCTATCCTCCATCCCTGGATGAGGTAGTTACTCCCATCAAACAGATGAAAAATAACAAAGACTCAGAGCCTGATGGAATCCCAGCCGAGGTGTATAAAGCAGGAGGACCTCTGCTTACCAAACGTCTCCACTCTCCTTGAGAATACAGTATATGGGAAAAGGAGGAAATCCCCCAAGCTCTTAAAGATGCCTCCATCGTCAATATCTATAAGAACAAAGGAGGCCGGTCAGACTGTGACAACTACCGAGGGATCTCGCTGCTCTCCTTAGCTGGCAAGATTATCACCCGAATCCTCCTGAACAGACTTCTCCTTGAGGCAGAAAACTTCCTCCCAGAATCTCAATGTGGCTTTAGACCATCACGTGGCACCACTGACATGATCTTTGCTGCCTGCCAGATAAAGGAAAAGTGCAGAGGAGAGCGCCGTGACCTGTACATGGCTTTCTTCGACTTAACCATGGCCATCGACTCGGTCAACAGGAAAGCCCTCTGGTGGACCATCAGCCGATTTGGCTGCCCACCAAAATTCATTGCCATTGTGAGGCAACTTCACGATGGCACGAACGGAAATGTCCTGTACAACGGCACCCAGTCTGAGTTCTTTCCCATCCAAACAGGGGTTAAAGAAGGGGTGTGTACTGGCACCAACTCTCTTTTCCATTTTCTTGGCTGCCTTTCTTGCTCGTGCCAGTGCCAATTTACCCGGCGGGGTGGACATCGATTACCTGGTGAAGAACTCCAGGCGAGAACACAGGCGTCGGCAGCTTCCATTACTGAACTTCAGTTTACAGATGAGCTCACTCTTGTCGCTCACACTGAGCACGACCTACAGGAGATCCTGAACACATATGCAGATGCGTATGCACACTTCGGCCTTTAGGTGAATATGCGTAAGAATTAGATTCTCTTTCAAACATGCCCCTACTTTCGCTATCTCGGCTCCCAACTGTCCACCCCCGCAGACATCGATTAACAGAATCTGTATCGGATCAAATGTGCATGTCAAGCCTTTGGCCGACAACGAAATCGTTGCTTTATGACAGTGAGACATGGGTCACATACAGGAGGCACCTCAAGAGACTTGAAAACTTTCACCAACGTAGTCTACGTTTCATCCTCCGAATTCGCTGGGAAGACAAGAAAACAAATGCGAGTATTCTTACTGACACAAACCGTAGGAGCATTGAGGGTACCATTTTCCATGAACAACTACACTTGACTGGCCATGTTACCCGCATGAACGCCAGTAGACTGCCAAAGCAGTTACTTTATAGTCACCTAACGAATAGTAAACGTTACGCCGGCGGGCAATTGAAAAGGTATGAGGATAGTCTTAAGACAAACTTGAAAAAGTGCCAAATCGACCCCACACGAGAAGGTGTCAATACTTTCGAGTTAGCTCGCCTGCACACCGAGGCAGACAAGCGCCGACGCAGGAAAGACGCTGCTACCGCCCCACCCACACGAATGTGAACGACACTGAGGGTCCCATATCGGCCTCTTTAGTCACCTCAAAACTCACCAACCTAGGTAACATCCCTAATAACTATATCATTGTGTCATACTCGATTCCGAGTGACAACAAAGTAGTGTGTGTGTGTGTGTGTGTGTGTGTGTGTGTGTGTGTGTGTGTGCGTGCGTGCGTGCGTGCGTGTGTGTGTGTGTGTGTGTGTGTGTGTGTGTGTGTGTGAGTGTGCTTTTCTCGGTGATGAGTAGTTTTGGTAACACTGTCTAATTCGGTAGGTAAATAATGATTTTTCTGGAAAAATGCGAGGAAATCTAGTTTTGTATAACCATAACTTATATTTCTTGATATTTGTATGAAAATGCTCAGTTTAGGTTTGTCGATGCCACTTATTAATCCTTATGAAGTGTTCCAGAAGATCTAGATAATGTGTTTAAAAAAATTCAACGTACCAATACGGTGACATTTTTATCCATTACCATGCATCAAAAACTTCTTGGATTTTAAAGACTGCAGTGAATGTAATGAGCATAAATTTTTCATCTAAACATATCTAGTTTTGCCACAAAAAATGTGATATATATTTAAATATTCCTGTATCATTTATAGAATAGCCTACAACAGCAATTTTGAACATATTTTTTATTCCATGGAGTAGAGTGTGACATATGAACTCCTTGACCCCCAAATTTTAGGAAACGACATCAAAAGTATTGACCTAGCTAGTCTATATTTCAAAATATAGTAAATCTTATATTATACCGCAGTAGTGATCACGGCAGCCATTTTGTTTTCCGCGATATAAGGGGTTAAGGGCAGACTGACGAGGCAACATACACTAAATTTGGATTCAGCACACTCAAATTAGGGGGGGGGGGGGGGAGGAGGTGGTCCGTCCACTTTTCCTCTGAAATACCTCTAGAAGTATGTAAGATTTTGCCAAATTCCGACCAATCTGACATTGAATGAATGGCAGATGATGATGTGTGTGTGTGTGTGTGTGTGTGTGTGTGTGTGTATGAGGCTCGGGGAGGGACGGTAATGACGGTGGTGTCACTGACAGGATTGGTCGTCGACGGTCGGTGCTGCTAGCCAGTGCGATGGCGTTTGTGACTGGAATGGTGGCAGCCTTCTCCCCAACTCTTTATTTCTACATGGTGATGCGTATCCTAATCTCTACATTTACTATTTCGACCGAAATAGCCTGCTTGATCCTCTGTAAGTTACCCACGTTTTTACTACTACGACTACTACTACTACTACTAGCGTGGCCTCCAGCCTCCCCCAATAGCCACACCTTCGCCACCATTTATTTACCTTAATATTAAATATCCTAATACATAAGAAGCTATCCTATCTGTGTTAAATTAGTTGAGCCGCAGATCTATGCGGCATTCAGTGACTGTAGCCAAATAGTCAATATCTGCAGCAGTTGTCGGAGTAGGGGCAGAAGCTCTCGTTCCCCTGAGGCAGAGCAAAGCCGACAGAAGGAGAGAGAAGGACAGTCGACATCTCATCCAGGCTGTAACATAACTTCTGGGCTGCTGCTTCTGTTCGGAGATCAGCTCCGCGAGTCTGGCGTAGAAACATCTTGCACTTGGGCCCATCCCACCAGAGGTTGTGAACACTAGAGGAGTGAAGCTGCCTTGATCAACATTTTGAATTCTCTCCCCATATGCCCTTCTCGTGTCGTTCTCGTTCCTCCTATGTGCAGCATCGAGAGCTAGGTTACGGTGACAAACGGCCATGGGATCAAAAATCCTGATGTCGAAGAAAGCTCGCTGTCCCCGCTTCCAGAATCCTCGAGCACTGACGTCCACACGGGCTTCGTTAGATGTGTTTGAAGTCCTGTGTTGGAAGATCTCGCCATCCAGTGGAAGGGGGGTCGGTTCTACAATGACGTCCCGGCAGATTTCCTTCAACATATTTGCTGTGAGATCCCTTACCTCGTCATGCCTCATGCATATGAAGCCCCCCTTCTTGCAGACCATGGCGTGATCTCCATCATAGGAAGAGCCACACACGCATTGGGAGGGCAAACCATCTACTGGCCAACCGTACCTTAGAGCAATGGCATCTGTAAATTCTTGTTTGTTAAGGCTGAAACCATTTGCCCTTATCGGTAACGTAGTTAACCAGTTCGAGGCGCCCACCTCCTGCGCTATAGCTACTTTTTTTGTCAAATTTTCTGGAACCTGCAGCAATAGTTGCTGCAACATGTCATTTTGGCAGTGCTGCCGATCTGTTGTAATGGACCTACGGATCTTATTAACTTCGCTGGTGTCCACTTCCCCTGTTGCATTCTGGGCTATTATGTGGTCAGTGAGGGCTGCCATGAGCTTAAGTGAATTTTGATGTTCAGAGTCAGCAATCTCCTCTGGATTAGTTAGTCCCATCCCTCCCAGTCTTGGTGGAAGTGCAAGAAGTGTTCTTTCTGCTAGGGTTAAGTCAGGGTGTTTCACTAGTTTGGGAATGAACTTGACACTGATTGCTTCTTCCAAAGGGTGGAGGAGGGGTCCGATCTCATGGATGGTACGCATCAGGTAGTTCCAATGATGCTTGACTCCATGGGTGAATGCTGCAAAGGCCGCATGTGGCTCTGTGTTAGCAATCTCCGATAGAGCGTGGATTTCGCTAACCCACTCATTCACCTTTCCCGCTACGTACTGGGTCTTGAAGTCCATAGTGCCAATTACTGCGCCTAGATGTCTTTGGCCGTCCTTAGTTATTTTGACCTCACTTTCGCCGAAAACCTCCAAAGCCCGATCATAATGATCTGGCTTCACGATGAGGAAGGATTTGCTGGCGTTTGGGTGGTACCCTATTTGTGGACCTCGTGATGTTACCAGGTCCCACCACTTTTTGATGTCCTCCACTTTTCCTGCTCCTGTAAGGTCATCAGCATATGCCACTTGTTTGACCCCAGTTTTTTCAAACTTTATTTCTTGTTGGAGCACTGATAGGCCTATTGCATACATTGCCATTGCAACGGGGTCCCCCTGTGTTGTTCCCTTAGTCGACTGTAGGATGGCATCACCTCGTAGAGCCTTGTTGTTTACTATGTAGAGGTCTGATGGATTCCTATACGAATTTTCAACATACATCGCAAAGCTAGGACACTTGATCTTGATGTTGTGCAGTGCAGCCTTGCGGTTAAGTATGTTGAATGCGTTTGAAGCATCCACCAAGAGAACGGCCTCACAATCACGCTGCTCAAATATCAATCTCATGGCGTGAATGGCCGCCTCCCCACCAGCCTGGTGGCCAGCACACACTTGTAGGTTCCCTGCTGCTGCCCTGACATCGTCCTTTACCACCTCCATTATGCACTTTCCGATAATCCGCCTCAGCACTTCCCCCACCCCTATAGGTCTACATCCTGGATTCTTTTCCAGAGGAATAAGGCGGCAGGCCGTCAGGGCCTGGAGGTGATGGCAGCAAGAGGATGCAAGCTTTCTTGCAAGGGCGGCAATGGCAGTGCAGAGATCGATTGCTACAGGGCAAAACTTGTTTGTGCTGAGGATGACTCTCCAACAGTTTACATCCAGACCTGAAGGGCCGGCTCCTCCACGAGATCTTCAGTGCCTTTTTCCACACCATCTCTCCTGTTATTTTCTCGAACAGGACAGCATTTGGTGGGATATAGGCACCCAGGAGCCTGATGCCTTCATCTTCACCTGCAGGGGGATGTTTCTCTTTCAATAGTTTTAATGTCTCTCTGTTTATTGGCATCACCCCACCGGAAGATTCCTGAGTGAGAGATCTTACCGCGAGAGACACTTTTCCCACACGCATTTTGTTTCCAAATTTTCTTGCCACGTCATCGGTGTTTTGCTTTCCGTCACCCGTAGATTTTAGTCTCTCCTGCAGTGTTCTTGCTTCACATAGGAGATCATCTAGGGCCCCAGTCCGCCACATTGTCAATCTTCTCTTCATTGCTGCCACATTTTCTTTGTGCTTAGCCTTTGTGTGTGTCCTCTGACAAAATAGATGTGGTATTATTGCCAGTATTTGAAGAGCTAGGGGGGCGAGGAAGCGGTCCTGAGTGTAAACAGTCATGAAGCAAGTCATCTCCCGAATCATTTCTTTGGTGGCCGCACACTTGCTTGGTTCAAATAAGTTAGCGGGCGACCACTTGACAATTTCTGAGTAGGTTTCTTTGACCCATCCGCCTGTATTTTCCATCGACATGCCATTCCACTGAGGCGGCTGTCTCTCATTCTCCTCTTGGACACCTGCTACTGAGGGAGCAGCATTTATTAGTACTACATTTTCGGGTTGAGTAGACTCACTGCTATCATTTCGGATATCATCGGGTGGTTGGGTCCCGGCGATATCCACTGTGGCCGCCTGTGTCGGCTCCCTGCCACGTGGGTTCCGACACTGGTCTAGCTTCCTGCAATCCACACATGGTCGGTTGTTTCTCGCACAAAGACAATTTGTGCAGTTTTGGTTCGGGCTAGCACAGACGCAGCAAAGACTGTTGCCAGGCATAGTGACCAGCACCTTGGGCGACAGATATTTCCGCCTCCAATCTCTGCTATTGGGCCCATACGGACGAAGAAACTAGATCTTATGTGTATGAGGCACAGAGGTGACAGCCTGGCCTGCGGCGTCCGAGTAGTAAGGGCATACGCGCGCGTGTGGTTGTGTCGGGTACCCCCCATGTGGGCGATAATCCACACATGAGAATAATCCACTGGGAGCAAGAATTGTCACACCTAACACTTGATTATGTCACTTTGGTAGAGATAGCCACCATTTCTATGGTCTCGCTGATGTAACATTAGTTATATATACTCACTTGGTCAGCCGGCACTACATGGAGTGGCCGTTACTTGAGGCGACCGAAAGCGCGAGGCACTTGGCCCCATAGGGGCGAGAGTCGCGATGCCACCCTTGCTAGGGTAGGCCCATCGACACACTGGCACTGACACTTGGCAACTCCAGTCTCCCACCATTCAAACACTCACAGGCTTACTTGAAGATCGCCGGTGAACACGAGCAATATTTGCGTTTAATGTCGTAAGGAATGAGAAGAGCCGTTGGCGATGATACTACTTTTTTCTATTTTTTTTTTACGTGGCCTCCAGCCTCCCCCAATAGCCACACCTTCGCCACCATTTAATTACCTTAATATTAAATATCCTAATACG